>CABHPQ010160233.1:37400-60059 GCA_902168405.1 Peromyscus aztecus
TTAACAAAGTAAATTACATATAATTTGGGAATTTGGGCGTAGCTTATGGGGACACAAAGAAAATTTTAGGATTATGGAATAGTCCATGAGGCTGTATTGTCTGAGCCAGTTGCCTTCAAATGGTTCTTGATGTTGGATCATCTGGACCTTGGTGTCATCGGAGACCTTCAGGTGGTCTTGGCTGGTCAAACCTGATGTATCTTAATCTGGAACAAATCCATAGCCTCTGGCTTTCTGTGGAAACAAAATCAGAGCTTCCTTTCCAAAGCAACATATCTTTACATCCAAATTTTGAAGTCAAGGTATCTTTAAAATATACATATTGGTTTAACTCAGCTTCCTTTACAATCAAATATCTCTCTGCAGTTAAGAATCCCAAAGACAACACAATGCAGATTCTCTGTGTGATATTCATCTTTACATGGCTTATATTTTATACTACCTTTACTGTCTCTTTAAAGACTTCATTTTTCAAAACTATCTATTTCTTTATATAACTATATATATATATTCTTTTTTATCTCTCTTTGAAGCCTACGTACATTTTTACACACATTTTAAAGCATTTAAAGTCTTGTTCCATCTGAATCTGTCTTATTGTGAACCTGTTACTTTAAACTGTAGCATTCTAAGACTGAAACGGTACTGTGGCTGCTGGCTCCGCCCACCTCAGCTTCCTAACATGGCGGTGATACGTTTACCATCAGCTCTGGGAGTCTTCGTGGGTCTATGCTTCTATCAAAGCAGCATGTAGTCCAGAAACCTCTTTTTTTGTTTTGTACTAGCAAAGGCTAAATCCACAACGCAGCTTAATGTGCCACTTGCAGATGCCTCATTCCTGCCATACTGCAGGTCAAACACGCACGCCAGGAACCTGCCATACAGTAGCTCAAGTCCGCAGGCTGCAGCTAACTTGAGAAAGACAACTAGGAAGCTGTTTTAGCTCCGTTTTAGAATCTTCTTTTTATGCTTTCTCAGGTTTTAAGTGGAAATTCCTGCCCCACGTTCTGGCGCCATTTGTAGCTTGAGTTTTCCTGCCTGACCCACAGTCAGGATAAATCTCTTTCACCTACCAGCCACCACCAGGACAAGCAGCATGTAAAGATGCCAGTAATCCACAAGCCATGTGGCAAGGTATAGATTTATAGAAACGGATTAATTTAAGATATAAGGACAGTTAGCAAGAAGCCTGCCACGGCCATACAGTTTGTAAGCAATATAAGTCTCTGTGTTTACTTGGTTGGGTCTGAGCGGCTGTGGGACTGGCAGGTGAAAGAGATTTATCCTGACCATGGGCCAGGCAGGAAAACTCAAGCTACACCAAGCTTTTTGCTAAAGTGCTAAACCCTTCTCCCTCCCTATTTCTGCCTCTGCCATGTGCAACCTTTTCTGTCTGACTTCTGCCAGCAGTGGGCAGGCTCAAATGGATGGGCTTGGGTGGCTTCTACTGACTCTAGCCCTAACTCACCTTAACTCCACCCACTCATTCTCAAACTGCCTTGAGAAACACAGATGGGTCTGGTAGTGGCTAAGATCCATACAAATAAGTTTACAGTAGTCAGGATGGCTCTCAAGCCAAAAATTAGCTTATAGCCTCAGACAAGTCTTCCAAAAGGATCAGTTTATAGTCTGCCTCCTGGCAGATCTTCCAAAAGCTGTCCTTAAGTCAATAATCATCAGAAGAAAAAAAAAATTCAGGACACGGAGTAAAATCCAGCTCTTGTTCCCCAGACCTCCCCAACTAAACTTAAGCATTAGGAGAGAAAGGCTCCTGACCCCACAGGGACAAGAGTCATCTGTGGCATTTAAGGTGAGCCAGGGAAGAGATGAAAGCCTGAAAACAAAATTGCCAAGTGCTGGGTCCCAAAGCTGTTGGGTCCCTGTTTTAAGTGAGGAAAAAGGCCACGGGCTAGCGAGTGCCCTGCCCCAGCCATCAACAGCCTTGTTAAAAGTGCCGCCTATAAAGACAACCAGTCACTTGACTGCCCCCAGGTGCCAAGACACATGGGTACATCAAGCTAAGACCTCCAGCAGGCCTAGGCTTGGCTACAGACATGACAGGGACCCCGAACACAGCAGAGAAGTGATCTGTTTCTTTCCTTCTGGACACCAAAACCACTGACTCAGTCCTGGGAGTTTTGGGATGTCACCTTTCCCTTCTCTATCGGGTACAGAGGACAGCCTTACTTACCTCATCAGATTTAATTGCACTTTCAGAGTTACTTAATGAGGAGTTCTCATGCACCACAAGCTTTTCTCTTCCCAGTTCCCTGTTCTAACTCACTGTTCAGCTAATGATACAAGACCACCACAGAACCGGAGTCCAGAGATCATCAAGTAAGAAACTGTAATAGCTAAAAGGTATTTATACCCCCAGACCCAAAAGTGTCTGGGCACTACAAAAAAGACTTTAATGTAAACATTTATTACTGTGAGATGCTTTTAACAATTGATCACCTGTCTCCTGGATGCCAAACTAGTAAAGAAAACAGGTGCTTTAAAATAATCTGTCTCCAATAAAGCTTAACATGTTTCAAAATTCATCTGGACAGGCCAGATCTACCTCAGATAAATGCCAACATAAAATAATAATGATTCTTTTCTCTATAAGCTTTTTTCTATGTCACCAACATCTTGACACCAACATATGTCAGACAGAAGGTTCCCCACCACAGCCAAAAGGGATACATGTCTCCAGAGCAAACAGATGACAGACAGTATCCCACAATGCCTGTCTACCTTGGAAAACTCCCCTTCTCCATTCCCCCAAGTGCTAACCAACGTCCAATAGTTAGATGGAAGCAGCCTTTGAGAGAAATGATGCCCCTATTCCCATCTACCTGCTTTTTTTTACAATAAGCAAAAGTCTGGGAGGATGGGGGAGGAAGTGCTCCGCCCAACCTCTTCACCTTTTAACACTCCCATACTTACAGTTAAAAAGTCTAATGGAACCTACCACCTGGTTCAAGACCTCTGGCTCATTAACTCTGCAGTGGTCCCCCTCCATCCTGTAGTGCCTAACCCTTATACTCTCCTGTCCACTATCCCTTCAGGAACCTCTACTTCTCAGTTTTAGATCTCAAAGATGCCTTCTTTTCAATCCCTCTCAGTCCTCAGTCTCAAAATATCTTTGCTTTCACCTGGATTGACCCTGACACTCACCTGTCCACACAGCTGACCTGGACTGTTCTGCCACAGGGATTCAGGGACAGTCCACACCTATTTGGTCAGGTTCTGTCCTCTGACCTGCTTTCTCTGTCTCTCCCTGGCTCTGAACTAATACAGTATGTTGATGATATTTTACTCTGTAGCCCATCCTTGCAAGTTAGTCAGACTAACACCTCTGCTCTCCTAAATTTCTTATCCAGTCGAGGTTACAGGGTGTCCTCTTTTAAGTTCAGCTGTCCACTCCCCAGGTCACCTATTTGGGTCTAACTATTACTCCAACCCACAAGGCTATTACTATACACATAAAGCATCTAATCCAGTCTCTTACAGTCCCTTCTACTAAACAGGAAATTCTGTCTTTCCTAGGAATAGCTGGCTTCCTATGGTCTTGGGTTCCATCTTTTTCTCTCCTTGCTCACCCCTTATACGAGGCAGCTCAGAGCTTGCCACATGAGTCCCTCCTCCATCCTGTCACTAAACCTTTCCAGGAGCTCCAACAGGCTCTTCTCCAGGCCCCAGCGCTTCATCTCCCAGACTTAACTGGCCCCTTCTCCCTCTATGTAGCAGAAAAGGAGGGATTTGCCCTGGGAACTCTAGGGCATCAGCTGGGACCCTCCTTTCCACCTGTAGCTTATCTGTCAAAGAAGTTAGACCTTACCAGTTAGGGCTGGGCACCTTGCATCCATGCCTTTGCAGTTGCTGAGCTCCTTATTCGGGAATCAGAGAAGCTAAGCTTTGGGTCACCTATCACTGTCTTCTCTCACCATAACCTGTCCCATCTCTTAACTTATAAAGGCTTACAAACTTTACCTCCTTCCCAGGTTCTTTCTCTCCAGGTGGCATTACTAGAGAATGCCATACTTACTTTCCGGACCTGTCCACCTCTTACTATTTCAAGGCTCCTCCCTCAATCTAATGCTGATTACTCTCCTTCTCATTCCTGCACTGAAACCTTAGAGGAACTGTTACCTCACCCTTCACACATACTGGAGGACACATTGCCTCAGGCTACTTATACCTGCTACACAGATGGCAGCTCCTTTTTATATGAAGGGACCCGTAAATCAGGTTATGCCATAGTGTCAGAGACTGAGATAATAGAGGCACAGGCATTACCCACACACACCACTAACCAACAGGCTGAGCTGATAGCTCTCACTCATGCCTTCCAATTGGCATAGGGACAATCTCTAAATGTTTACACAGACTCCAAATATGCTTTTCATATCCTCCTGTCCCATGCTGCCATTTGGAGAGAGTGTGGCCTCCTCACATCAAAAGGGGGATCCATATCTAACTCAGGCCAAATAATGGCCGTACTGGAGGCTTCCAACCTCCCCAAGGCTATAGGAATTGTCCACTGCTGGTCTCATCAGACCAATAGCTCTATCATCTCTAAGGGAAACAACCGGGCTGACCAGACAGCCAGGACAGGGGCCCTCCAGGACCAAGTCTCACCACACCCACCACAGGGAATCCATACAGTACAGCTTACACCCTCAAGGGAACCCCTGACACTAGGCAAATTCTTTCCTATCTACACCAGCTCTTTCATCCTAATAATCTTGCTCTGTCTCAATTCGTAAAAGCCTACCTGCAGCCCACCTCTGAGGACTTAAAGTTCTTAAGAACTATTACTGCCTCTTGTGAGATCTGCCAAAAAAACAGATCCCAATACCAAGTACAGGAGTCAGCCTTTTCCCATCCTCCAGGCTAGAGGTTTCCTTCCAGGGACTGACTGACAGCTCGATTTTACCCATATGCCCACCGTCAGGAAAGTTAAATATCTCCTCATGATGGTGGACTCATTTTCAAATTGGGTAGAGGCATACCCAGTTTCTAATAAGCAGGCTCAGACAGTTGCAGATCTCCTTCTTTGAGAAATTATTCCTCAGTTTGGGGTTCCTGCTTCTCTTCAGCCTGACAATGGCCCGGAGTTCACCTCTCAGATTTCCCAGACACTAGCTAAGGCTCTTAACATTCCTTGGCATTTTCATATCCCATACCGTCCTCAATCCTCAGGAAAGGTGGAGTATACCAATTGATCTTTAAAAACTATTCTTACTAAAATGTCACAGGAACTTCACCTCGACTGGGTAAGATTATTGCCTCTAGATCTCCTCAGGCTCAGGGCTCTTCCTAAAAAGCCTCTTTCAATTTCTCCATTTGAACTAATGTATGGAAGGCCAATTCTAACACCAGGTCTTCTATCCAACCCTCCAATTGTTCCAGATAGCCTGTTAACTCCCATGCTATGTCACCTAAGGTCTATCCTATGGAGCTTTGCAGACCATTCCTTACCTCAGCCATGTGACAATCCTTGCTCTAATCCACATCAGGGATCAGGTTCTTCTTTTCCCTCCAGGCCAGCACCCTTCACCCCTTTCCCCTAAATGGCAGGGACCCTTCAAGGTAATTCTTGTGACTCCTACAGCTGCTAAACTCGAGGGCTTTCCTCACTGGGTCCACCTGTCTCATCTAAAACCTTTTATCTCACCTTCATCCCAGAAAAATCTCTCTTCATATAACAGTGACAAGAACAAGGCCTTGTTCTCTCAAGCTGCAGAGGACATCAGGATCCACTGCCTTGTCACCAATTCCAGAGGAATAAGGTATCACCCCTTCCAACTAGGGCCACACAGAGCAGGAGGCAAAAGAACCATCAGAAATATCCAGGTGGTAAGGAAAAATATAATGTAACAGTCTATCATTGTTAAATACTCAAACAACTGATCACCTGTGCTTCCTGAATGCTAAACTAATGAAGGGAACAAATGCCTTAAGTAAACTACCTCTAATAAAGTTTGTCTCAGGTAAAAAAAAAAATTGAGCAGAGTACTAAAACATCATAATAATCACTAATTCTCTCACAGCCACTTCTTAACATGCCTCCATCTGGACAGGTTGGATCTACCTCAGATAAATGTCAACTCCAAAAAATAAAATACTAATGATTCTTTTCTCTCTAAGCTTTTTCTATGTCACCAGTATCTTGTCAGACAAAAGGTTCCCAGCCACACCACGAAGGATGGACAACTGCAGAACAAGGGACGACGGAACTTCATTCCAGGACCCCCACCATCATCCCAGGACTTCAGAAGCTACCCTCTCCATTTCACCAAGAGCCAACCGATGCCCACCATTCAGCTGGAAGCAGTCTTTGAGAGAAATGACACCCCATACCCACTCACCCGCCATTTTTTTCTTTTTAAAAAAACAAACAAAAAAAAAAACAAGAGTCTGGGATGACATGGATTCACAACACGTCCCCATGGTTGGGCATGGTCACGCATGCCCAGAGGGACCTAGTCACTTCTGCCTAGTCATTTCCCGGTCAAAATTTCTCCATGACCAGGACCCTGTGGCTTTTTGTGGTTGTGTAAAGGGTGCAGCGCAACCATGTGATCTACATGCATGCCTGGAATAGGCACATGGGCCTGTGTGCGCAGGCACAACCCAGCCTTTATAAGCCGGCACCATGATTCCCAGCCCCTGTGTCTTTCCACAGGCCTGTGCACATCTGTCTCTCTCTTATCTTAATAAAACTCTTGTTAGTGGATTCTGTCATGTTTCGTGACATTTCCTTGCAGGGTAAGAGCGCTGCAAATTAACCAACAGAAACCCTGTCTCTGAAAAAATAAATACATAAATAAATAAATAAATAAATAAATAAATAAATAAATAAATAGAATGGTATTTATTTTTTTAAAAAAAAGACTTCAAGTACTATATTGGATATGGAAAGAATGGACAACCTTATCACATTCTAATTTCACTGGAAATGATTTGAGTTTTTCTCTACCATGTGGACTGTGGGCTGCTATAATTTGGCTTTATTATGTTATGGTGCGTCCCTTTTATCCCTAATCTCTCCAGGGTTTTATCATGAAAGAGTAGTGGGTTTTATCAAAGGCCTTTTCTGCATCCTGTGGGTTTTGTCTTTTAATCTGCTTATGTAGTGGATTACATTTATTGATTTACAAATATTGAACCATACCTGCATCTCAGGGATGAAGCGAACCTTATCATGGTTGGGTAATTTTGATTCATTCTTGAACTTGGTTTGCAAGTGTTTTATCAAGAATTTTTGCATCTATGTTCGTCAGGAATATTAGCCTATAATCTTTTTTTCATTGTTGAGTCTTTGTATAATTTTTGGTATATGGGTAATACTGGCTTCATTAAAATAATAAGGAAATGTTCCTTCAGGTTCTGTTTTGCAGAATAATTTGAGGAGTTAGTGATATTACTTCTTTTTTTGAAGGTCTGGTAGAATTTTGTGCTGGTAGACTTTTGTCCAACTATCCCTGGACTTCTTTAGTTAGAAGATTTTAATTACTGCTTCTCCTTCACTAGAGGCCATAGATCTGTATGAATTGTTTATTTCATCTTGAATTGACTTTGGTAGGTTGTATTTATAAAGAATCTTATCCATTTCTTTTAGTTTTTATAGTTTGGTGGAACATATTTTTTTTCAGAGTTTTAGACTTTTAATTTGTCCTAAAGTCACTGAAGTAAAAAGCATGATAAACATTCTTTTACAAATTCCAATGCAAAACAAAAAACATTGTAGGAAAAAAAATCTCTTGAAATGTCCTTAAAAGGCTCTGTCACTTAACAGGTAACAGTGTAAAACCCCAGAGTCCTTTCTTTAAATGAATTGGGAAAGATTGAGCTGGAAGGAACTATTCAAACTTCCAATCACCTTTCCTTGTGGCATGAAGTCTCCCCCTTCCCCTCCTCTGCTACCTCAGAAGCCTCCTGGACCTCCAAAGCCTCCATGGCCTCTGCTGTCAAATCCACCTCTTCCTCCTCTGCCACCCCCTCAGCCCCTGAAACTTCCTCTGCCTCCACCTCAGCCACCAAAGCCACCTTCTCCCTTAGGTTTGGCCCAGTCCAAGGTAACTTTGTTCCCATCATTTCTCCATCTTCCATGGCCTCCTTGGCAGCTTTGGCATCTTCCTCACTATTGAAGTCTACAAAACCAAACCCTTTAGAGGAACCAGTTTCCCAATCAGTGACTATTCTTGCATGAAAAGAGCCCTCAAATGATTCTTTTAATGTCTCTTCAGTGGTATCCTCAGACAGACCTTTGACAAACAGAGTTTTGGAAGGCTGACTTCTTGCATTAGGTGATCCCCTGGGTCCTTGTAACTCCAGCCTGATTGTTTGACCCTCAATTTCCATTTTATTACAGGAGTTTAAAACTTCCTTAGCATCTTCAAATGAAGCAAATTCCATAAATGCAAACCCTTTGGATTTGCCAGGTAGGTTCTGGGGCACTTTAATAAAAGTTGTTTTCTCAAATACTTCCTGAAGAGTTTTTCTGTTATACTGTAAGAAAGGTTACTTAAAACCAGGGTTTTTGATTCACCACTCCAAGTGCTATTCTTTCCAGCCTTTGTCCTTTCTTCCCAGTGATCGCCAACCAATTTCTGCCCCCTGCTCTCCTTCAAAGATTTTCTTTGCATCAGCTTCAGATTTAAATTCAATATAAGCAATCCCTTTACTCTTCCCATCCTGGCTAACCAATCTGATCTCCAAGGCATCTTCAACCACTTCTTTTAATTCATCTTCAGTGATATTGAAAGAAAGGTTTTTTGTTAAAAGTGTTCTTACAGCTTGAACTTTCTTACTATCTCTTCCTTTTGGTTTTTTTAGTTTAATTTCATTGCCAAACACTTTCAAACCAATGAGCTCCATGGCCTTTTCTAGGTGTTCAGGAGACTCACAGTGGTGGAACAGATTTTTAAATCTGAATTTCCTTGGTATCTGTTATAATGTCTTCTATTACCTAGATGTTCATCAACTGCTGTGGGATGTTCTGTATGTCAAATGCGTTGCTCTGATTGGTTAATAAATAAAACACTGATTATCTAGTAGCCAGGTAGGAGGAAGTATAGGCAGGACAAGGAAGAGGAGAACTCTGGGAGGTGGAAGGCTGAGGCAGAGAGACGCTGCAAGCTACTGCCATGACAAGCAAGATGTAAGGTACCGGTAAGCCACAAGCCACGTGGCAACTTATAGACTAATAAAAATGGGTTAACTTAAGATATAATAACAGATAACAAAAGGCCTGCTATGGCCATACAGTTTATAAATAATGTAAGTGTCTATGTGTATTTTATAAGTGGGCTGTGGGACTGCCGGGGCTTGGCGGACCTGGAGAAAAAAACTCTCTAGCTACAATCAACTGATGAATGGATAATGAACATGTGGTACATTTTCACAATGAAATATTATTCATCTGTTAAGAAAATTCTGAAATATGTAGGTAAATGGATGGAGCTAGAAACCTTAATCCTGAGTAGAGTAATCCAGACCTAGAAAGACAAATATTGCATGTTTTCTTTTATATGTAAATGTTATCTCCTATGCTTTTGATATGTGTGTTTCATTTATAATAAGCATAGCTAGTAAGGTACAGGGGGAGGGGCAAGGGAGCCTTCTAAGAAAGGAGAAATAGAACACAGTGTTATAAATAGGTACAGGAGAAACTATAATGGGAGGATTGAATTCAGAGGAGAATGAGAGGACAAGGTAAAGGAGGGAATATGGGGAGGGATAACTGACACTAAGGACTTCAGAAAATCTACTAAGAAACTCCCAAAATGTGTACATATGCGAAAGCAATTTAAATCAAGCCACCATATAATAGGGGAGAGAATGCCTCTAACATACATCATATTCTGCCAGTTGGTTGCATCTTGTTGAGTCATTGGCCAAAAGGGTTCTACCTATACCACACCCAAACCTCATAGGCTATTACCAAGGCTACTGATTAGTCTCCAATGGGGCCTGTTGTTAAGGTTCTATAGCTGAAGATGTCACTTACTTATCTCATCAAAGATAGAAAAAAATCAAGCTGATGCCCAACTAGAAGCTTTACTCGTGGTGCTGGAAGGTGCTTATATTTGCTACAAAAGGGAAAAAGTAAATATCAATGTCACCCAGACACTGATTCTGAGTTACAATAGTGACCTACCTTCAAGATGTACTAGTGCAAAAGTAACACAACTTTTATGAGAGCAACCAAGCTTTTTGATGGAATCTGAGATGGAACAAGATGGAACCCACACCTGACACTGTTAAAGTGGCCAAGAACCTGAGACTAGATAGGTCATGGGCCCAGAGGAAAGCCTACTACTGTCGTTCTGCTAAATGAACATATAATTACCGTATAATAAAATGACTCCTAATGAAATATTGCTATACCTATAGATTCTCGCATCACATAACTCTCATCAGAGAAGCCTCTTCTTGCAGTAGATGGTAATTAACACAGAGACCCACAACTGGGCAACATTCAGAGAGTGAAAGATTTTAGACTACTCAGTCCTCCCCTCAAGGCTCAGGGATCTATGTGGAAGAGAAGATAAAAAGATTACAAGGGCCAAAGGTAGTGGATGACTCCAAGGAAATAGTATCTTACACATACAACAGGCTGAAGCACCCAAGCACTCATGAGAACTATAATAGCACACACAGATCTGTACAGTTTCAAACTAGACAAAATCCCAGCATTGAGAAAGGAAAGCAATCACAAATTCCACTCCTAGCCAAATATCTTTTGCAGCTGATATTTGCTGGGAGAAGGAAAATCAGTTTTCTCCAATGAAGTGACATTGGATGGATCAACCACAGCCTAGTGTAAGCTCTATGCTTAGATGGAGTTGGTCAACACAAAATGGACTCTAGTTTTTTGTGTGCTTCTTTGTTTACTTTTGATTTGTTTGCATTATTTGAATTTTTGGGTTGTTTTTTTTTTTTGCTTGTTTAGATTTTTAAGGGAGATAGGGAAGAAGAGAGGGGCGAGGGAAGAGAGAATGAAGTTAGGTAGGTCGAGAGGTGGGGAGGATCTGAGATGAGTTGGGAGAGGGGAAAGAATAAAGAATATGACCAAAATATATTATATGAACATATTTTTTAAAGTCAAAAAACATGAGAAAGCAATTTAAAAAAATGATCAAAAAGGGTAGGAGAGATCAGTGGTTAAGAACATTTCTTTTCCAGAGGTTCCAGTTAGGATTCCAGCCATATTGAGTAATGCAACCACCTGTACCACCATTTGGACATGACATTTTTGGCTTCTGAAGGCATCTGTATTCACATACACATACACACATACACAGAATTAAAAATAATAAAAATTAACTTTCTAAAAATTATGTTCTTTAATTTAAAAAAAGAGATTGGATTGTGTAACAGCAGTCCTGTCTCAGAAGCCTGAGACTTTTCCCATCAGACCAGTCTATGGTTTTTGGAAGGTAAAAATTAACGTGTGTGTGTGTGTGTGTGTGTGTGTGTGTGTGTGTGTGTGTGTGTAGTAGAAAATACGTACATACATAGAGAGAGAGAGAGAGAGAGAGAGAGAGAGAGAGAGAGAGAGAGAGAGTAGAAAAAGAAATATAGGGCAAGAACACAAGCAAGACTCAACTGGCATGCTAAATTGACACTGGGCATTAAATAAAGGATGATTAGATGTGAAGGAGTGGAGCTGGGTGAGTTGTTGGGCTTGAGAACTCGAGTCAGTTTTGAGGCTCTCGTTATTACTCCCAGCTCCCACAATCCCATCTCCACCAGGGAATTTCTTTGTATTTTCAGGCCTAACCTTGCTTCTGAGCCTTCCTTTCAGAGATGGGGTTCCAGATGTAGTCTGGTTTCTGGGTGGGACATAACAGATGGAGTCTCAGATGCCTGGTGCAGCTGGGAGGTCCTTCAGGAGACCCGTTGGGACTGTCGCCCCTTTCCCCACCTTGGTGCCTCCCATTGTCGGGCACACTGCTTAGAAACTGCGCATTGTGAGTTTCCCTGTGAACGCCAGAACCCCCAGGCTGTTAACTTGCTGAGTACTACATGGTTTTGATTCAGAGTTTCTGCCTCAGAATCTTGCGGGGTTCTGTTGGCCAAATTTCAGCATGTAGTCCCGTGACTCTTGCTCTGAGAATCCCAACAGTGATGTCCACAGAGGGTTTAGGCTGCTAAGATGCTAGTGCATTGGGGTATTTTGAAATATCATCTTAGAGCATCTCAGAGTGCCTAGCACTGAGAGAACAGAGCCTTTTCCTCAGTGGGCCCTTCTGCCTATGCTGCTGCCATAGATGTGGCCTTTCCCTAGGCTTTTCAAAATGTCTGCTAATGAACATGCAGTGCAGATTTTCCAAGCTTTTCTGGCTCCATATCAGCTACTGGCATTCCCTTTCATTGGAAGTGAAGGGCTCTCTAAACCAAGCCAATCCTTTTAGAATGGACTCTGGACTTTCCTGTCTTGTAAAGTTCCCTGTGTTACTTTGAGTAAGAAATACTCGGGCATCACCCACCTCTTCCCAAAGCTGTTATTTATCTTTGGGTTTACTCCTTGGAGACGATCTGCCACCTTCCCTCTTCTAACATCCATTCGTATTAAACACGTGTAGTGTTGTGTGTCACAGAAGCCCAGGGTGACACAAAGGAGAAAGCTTGTATCTTTGTGACTGAGGTGAAGTAGGAACTTAAAAGAAGCCTTGAGAGTCATCTATAAAGTGTCTTGACACCCCACTGAGGATTCAATGCTCTGCTAATGGCTATGGAGAGCTGCTGGGTTAGCATCAAAAGATGAAATGACCATATTTGTCTGCGAAGGTGAAGAATGTATTGAGAGAATATAAGGTAGGCGTAATCTACTCTAATATCTATGGCAGTAGGTTTGGGCTTTGAAGATGGAGGAAAATATCAGTGCGGTAGAAGCAGTGACTGTTGGCCACAGTGGTGATTTAGCACATGCAGGATGTCGGAAGCCAGGGGGTCCAAGTCCCACTGAACACCACACTAAGCAAATGTTCTGTCTCAGCTTAGACTGGTGTTACCAAAACACACTTGAATTACTTCATTTCTTTACTACTTAATTTATATTTGTTTAATCCTTGTTCTAAATATTCCTTCTTCATTGGTAAGCTCCAAAGAAACAGAAACCATTTGTTCCATTTACTGTGAATAGCCCTAAATAAAGGTTGCTGTAAGATTTCAAATTAATTTTAACCCAAACTTAAACATTCATTTGAATACATGTAATGTGTTGATTTCTGAAATGTTTGGTAAAATATTGTGGTTGGTTGGATAATTGTCTGTGGCTGAAAGCTCTTTTTAAGGTTCTACCTAGGTGGGTAAAATTCATGAAAATTCACTATACAGGTGCAAATTTTTAAAACAAAATACTTTATTTTGTTATTTTGTTATTCAAAATAGGAAATGTAATTAGATGCTTTTGTGGCCAAAATTCTGGCCAAATGTAAATTATTTTCAAACTCCAGTGGTCCTAGAGCTGTGCTGCTACAAACGGCATTTGGAACCAATAAGTTATATTTTTAAGCTTGAAAGCAGCCAAATAGTTTGCTCTGAGTTTTCACAGGGGGAAAAAAATCCCTTCTGGGCTAAAGTGTTGTGTACTGGGGTATATTTATGCTTGAATCTCAGCAACTGACTGCCAAATAGTGGAGAACAAAAGCTTCCAGTGAGTCACCCCTAACGGCTCAGCTGGTGCCAGTGTTTAGTAAATACCAAGTTCTTAAACTATATTGACGAAGCTACAGGCTGAAGTAGTTTTAGTCAAAAACATGAAACCCCAAAATGTTACCACACTGTGGGCTGTAGAAAAGGGTGGGGCTGAGCAGTTTTGGATGGAGTGATGCAATCAGCATTCACACACAGAGTTCTGGCCTGTGGGCTGACACTGGTTGTGGAGTATGATGCCAAACAAATTACAGTTTGATTCTAGGGTTGTTAAGTGGATGGAAGTTGGCCTGTGTCTGCAGTCCTGTGCATAGACATCCTGTCTCCTTCAGGTCCACTTTCAGTGCAAGGCACTATTAGTTCTCCAGAGGTCTGTCTCTCTGTGAGAGCCAGTTACCTGCTCTGTGCCACATAACTGGAAACAAGGGTCCTGGCATTCTTACATCCTAACAGCATAGCTCATACACACCCCACGATCTCTCTGCCCAAGTTAACTGATGGTTTGATAAGTTTGTCGGTTTTATTAGGTTTTGACCTGGCATAAAGTTAATTGTACTGACAGAATTAGCAAGCTATATATACATATATATATATATATATATATGTATATGTATGTATGTATATAGTGTGTGTGTGTGTGTGTGTCTATTTTTTCAACAGTTCAATACTTTGTTCTGTATATATAGGCAACAGCAAGTTGCTGTAGGTCAGACATGGAGCAGGTGTCTCTTTGGTCTCACCAGCATGTCTGCCCCAGGCTATGAAGTTCCCTTGTTCCCAGGACTTAACATGGATATACCTCCATGCTGAGACAGGTCCCAGAAATGAAGAAAGACCCCTTTCTCTTCACATCCTGGGATTGTTTTAAATTCTGTACCAGGAAATATTTAGAAAAAGGTGAACAGCACCAAAGAATAAACAGCCACAGTTGGATTCAGGGTGGTGCCTGTGAATGGACACAGAAGCAGAGGCATGTTTCTGATGTCTGCAATTGCTGGCTTCCCTTCCTCACACTTGCTCTATTCATATGTTTCCAGATACTACCCATCATCTAGAGTCACATGTGATTATAACTCACTTAATGCTTCATTTTTTTAATATTATACATCCTTTTTGTTAGGTTTATGCTTTTATTTGTCAAAGGCATTGTCATAGTTACTTTTTTATTGCAATGACAAAACTCCATGACCAAGGTAACTTATAAAAGAAAATGTTTAAATTGGGGCTTATGGTTGCAGAGGGTTAGAAAGTCCATGACCATTGTGGTGGGAAGCATGGCAGCAGGCAGGCAAGCATGCTACTGTTGCAGTAACTGAGGGTTTATTGTTAGTTTTATGTGGCACTGTTTACCCTGTGAGAAAAAGTCATGAGGCACAACAAAACCCACTATAAGAATTTATTAGGAGAAAGGACAGAAAAGAACATGCTTAGACCTATTTGGAAGACATGTGTGGAAAGAGAGGGGAGGGTACATGGGATCTGCCTTTTATGGACTCCCCCACACATGCGCATATGGGCTTACATAGCTATGCCACGCATTTGCATAGATTCGTGATCATGCTGCACGCAAATTACATGACCACACAGCACATGGATTACATAGGACATATGGCCCCGGAAATGACTAAGGGTCTTGCCAGCACATGCAGGGTCATGGGGGCATGGCTAGAGATCCACAAGCACAAGACAGAGAGAAAACTAGGAAAACTTAAAAAATGCCCCCAGTGATACACACCCCACTAAGGTACACCTCCTAATTCTTTCCAGATAGTTTCCACAGACTGAGGTCTAGGCATTCAAATATATGAACCAAATTGGCCATTCTCATTCAAACCATCAGAGACACATATGTAAAGGACATGGAAGGCAGGACTTTTGTAATTTCAGTGTACCTTCCATGACTTCAAAAATTCCCTTTTTCCATTTATGGCTCAGCTACAGCTTCTGTCACTTCAGTCTTGTCAGGAATGTTGGAATGTGTGAGTATAATTCAGTTTCCTGAAACTCCTTCCAGCCATATCATGTCCTCATATCTAACACCAGGGAGTAATTGTCCCTAAGGTGGCATCTCAAAGACACAGGACATTCTCTGCAAAATTCTTACCACCTGCAGAGAGATGTTTCAGGGTATTTTTTTTTCACTTTTTTCCCATTTTTTTCTTATTAAGAAATTTTCTATTTACCCTACATACCACCCACAGATCCCACTTCCTCCCTCCTCCCACTCCCTAGCCCTCCCTCCCCAGCCACCCCCATCTCCACATCCTCCAAATCAAGGTCTCCCATGGGGAGTCAGCAGAGCCTGGCACACCGAGCCAAGGCAGGTCCAAGCCCCTCCCCACTGAACCAAGGCTGCACAAGGTGCCACACAACAGGCAGGCACCGGACTCCCAAAAGCCTGCCATGCACCAGGGATGGATCCCAATCCCCCCACCCAGGTGTCCCCCAAACAGTTTGAGCTAGACAACTGTCTCCTGTATCCAGAGGACCTAGTCCAGTCCTGTGGGGGCTCCACAGCCACTAGTCCACAGTTCAAGAGTCTCCACCAGTGTGTTCTGTCATCTCTGCATGTCTTCCCATCATGGTCTCAGCATCCCCACCCTGAAATCCCTCCTTTCTCCCATCGACTGGATTCCCAGACCTCAGCCTGGAGCCCAGACCCGGATCCCTGCATCCGCCTCCATCAGTCCTTAGATAAAGGCTCTATAATGACAGTCAGGGCATTCACTAGACTGGTCACCAGAGTAGACCAGTCCAGGCACCCCCTCGATTACTGCCAGTAGTCCAAAGTGGGTTTATCCTTGTGGATTCCTGAGAGCTTCCCCGGAAACTTGCCTCTTCCCACTCCCATGATGTCTTCATCTATCACGGTCTCTCCTTCCCTACTCTCCCACTCCGTCCCCACTCCAGGTCAACCCTCTCATTTCCCTATGTTCTCACTCCCCATTCCTTGCCCTCCGCCACCCACACACACACACACACTCCCAGCCCACTCAAGCAGATCCCATCTACTTCTGCTTTGCTGGGCTATACATGTGTCCCAGCCATGGGCTACAGTCTGACCATCCCTTGCCCTACATCTAGTATCCACTTATGAGTGAGTACATACCATGTTTGTCCTTCTGATTCTGGTTACCTCACTAAGGATAATATTTTCTAGTTCCATCCATTTGCTTGCAAATTTCATGATATCATTGTTTTTTACTGCTGAGTAGTACTCCATTGTGTATATGTGCCACATTTTCTTTATCTATTCTTCAGTTGAGGGGTATCTAGATTGTTTCTAGGTTCTTGTTATTACAAATAATGCTGATATGAACATAGTTGAGCAAGTGTCCTTGTGGTAAGATTGAGCATTCCTTGGGTATATGCCCAAGAGTGGTATAGCTGGGTCTTGAGGAAGACTTATTCCCAATTTTCTGAGAAACTGCCATACTGATTTCCAGAGTGACTGTACAAGTTTGCACTCCCATCAACAGTGGAGGAGTGTTCCCCTTGCTACACATCCTCTCCAACATGAGCTGTCTTCAGTGTTTTTGATTTTAGCCATTCTGACAGGTGTAAGGTGGTATCTCACAGTCATTTTGATTTGCATTTCCCTGATGACTAAGGATGTTGAGCAATCCCTTAAATGCCTTTCAGCCATTTGAGATTCTTCTGTTGAGAATTATCTGTTAAACTCTGTAGCCCACTCACGACGCTCTTCCGTTATTTTTGATTTGCCTATCAGGGTAACCCTGTGTAGCTTTGCGCCTCTCCTGGAGCTCACTTGGTAGCCCAGGCTGGCCTCGAACTCACAGAGATCCACCTGGCTCTGCCTCCCGAGTGCTGGGATTAAAGGCGTGTGCCACCAACGCCCGGCCTATAGCCCATTTTTTAATTGGATTGTTCAGTGTTTTGAAGTCTAGCTTTCTGAGTTATTTATATATTTTGGAGATCAGCCCTCTGTCAGATGTGGGGTTGGTGAAGATCTTTTCCCATTCTGTAGGCTGTCGTTTTGTCTTATTGACTGTGTCCTTTGCTCTAAAAAAAACCTTCTCAGCTTCAAGAGGTCCTATTTATTAATAGTTGCTCTCAGTGTCTGTGCTACTGGTGTTATATTTAGAAAGTGGTCACCTGTGCCAATGCGTTCAAGACTGCTTCCTACTTTCTCTTCTATCAGGTTCAGTGTAACTGGATTTATGTTGAGGTCTTTGTTCCACTTGGACTTAGTTTTGTGCATGGTTACAGATGTGGATCTATTTGCAATCTTCTGCGTGTTAACATCGAGTTATGTCAGCTCCATTTGTTGAAGATGCTTTCTTTTTTCCATTGTACACTTTAGGCTTCTTTGTCAAAAATTATATGTTTATAGATGTGCAGATTAATGTCAGAGTCTTCAATTCAATTCCATTGGTCTACATGTCAGTTTTTATGCCAGTACCAAGCTGGTTTTATTACTGTAGCTCTATAGTAGAGCTTGAAGTCAGGGATCATGATGCCTCCAGAGGTTGCTTTATTGTACAGGATTCTTTAGCTATCCTGGGTTTTTTGTTTTTCCATGTGAAGTTGAGTATTGTTCTTTCTAGGTCAGTGAAGAATTGTGTTGGGATTTTGATGGGGATTGCATTGAATCTGTAGATTGCTTTTGGTAAGATTGCCATTTTTACTATGTTTAATTCTACCTATCCATGAGCATGGGAGATCTTTCCATTTTCTGATATCTTCTTCAATTTCTTTCTTCAGAGACTTAAAGTTCTTAACATAGAGGTCCTTCACTTGCCTAGTTAGAGTTACCCCATGGTATTTTATATTATTTGTGGCTATTGTAAAGGGTGATGTTCGCTGATTTCTTTCTCAGTCATTTTATCATTTGTATATAGGAGAGCTACTGATTTTTTTGAGTTAATCTTATATCCTGCCACCTTACTGAAGGAGTTTATCAGCTGTAGGAGTTCCCTGGAAGAATTTTTGGGGTCACTTATGTATACTATCATATCATCTGCAAATAGTGAAAGTTTGACTTCTTCCTTTCCAATTTGTATCCCCTCGATCTCCTTTGGTTGTCTTGTTGCTCTACCTAGAACTTCAAGTACTATGTTGAATAAGTACAAGGAGAGTGGACAGCCTTGTCTTCTTCCTAATTTTAGAGGAATCACTTTGAGTTTCTCTCCATTTATTTTGATGTTGGCTATCGGCATGCTGTAAATTGACTTTATTATGTTTAGGTATCTTCCTTGTATTCCTGATCTCTCTAGAACCTTTATCATGAAGGGGTGTTGGATTTTGTCAAAGGCTTGTTCAGCATTCAATAAGATGATCATGTGGTTTTTTTTTCTTTCAGTTTGTTTATATGTTGTATTACACTGACAGATTTTCATATGTTGAACCATCCTTGCATCCCTGGGATGAAGCTTACTTGGTCATGGTGGATAATTTTTTTGATGTGTTCCTGGATTCAGTTAGTCAGTATTTTATTGAGTATTTTTGCATGGAGTATTTTGCATTTCATGAGGGAAATTGGTCTGTAATTCTCTTTCTTTGCTGCATCTTTGTGTGGTTTGGGTATCAGGGTAACTGTAGCCTCATAAAAAGAGTTTGGTAATGTTCCTTCTGTTTCTATGGTGTGGAACAATTTGAAGAGTATTGGTATTAGTTCTTCTTTGAAAATCTGGTAGAATTCTTTGCTGAAACCATCTGGCCCTGGGCTTTTTTTGTTTGGGAGACTTTTAATGACCGTTTCTATTTCCTTAGGAGTTATTGGTCTATTTAAATAGTTTATCTGGTCTTGATTTATCTTTTGTATGTGGTACCTATCCAGAAAATTGTCCATTTCTTTCAGATTTTCCAATTTTGTGGAGTACAGGTTTTTGAAGTATGACCTGATGATTCTCTGGATTTCCTCATTGTCTGTTGTTATATCTCCCTTTTCATTTCTGATTTTGTTAATTTGGATGCTCTCTCTCTTTGCTTTTTGGTTAATTTGGATAAGGACTTGTCTATCTTGTTGATTTTCTCAAAGAACCAACTCTTTGTTTCATTGATTCTTTGTATTGTTCTCTTTGTTTCTGTTTTATTGATTTCAGCCCTCAATTTGATTATTTCCTGGCATCTGTTTCTCCTGGGTGAGTCTGCTTCTTTTTGTTCTAGAGTTTTCAGTTGTGTTGTTAAGTCACTAGTATGAGATTTCTCCATCTTCTTTGTGTGGGCATTTAGAGCTATGAATTTTCCTCTCAGTGCTGCTTTTATAGTGTCCCATAAATTTGGGTACATTCATTTTCATTGAATTCTAGGAAATCTTTAATTTCTTTATTTCTTCCTTGACTCATTGGTGATTCAATTGTGCTTTATTCAGTTTCCATGAGATTATAGGCTTTCTGTAATTTTTGTTGTTATTGAAATCTAACTTTAAGCCATGGTGGTCGGGTAAGATACAATAGGTTATTTCAATTTTTTTGTATCTGTTGAGATTTGCCTTGTGACCAAGCATGTGGTTGATTTTGGAGAAGGTTCCATGGGTTGCTGAAAAGAAGGTATATTCCTTTGTGTTAGGGTGGAATATTCTGTAGATAACTATTAAGTCCATTTGAGTCATGATGTCTGTTAGTTCCCTTATTTCTCTGTTAAGTTTCTGTCTGGCAGAACTGTCTATTGGTGAGAGTGGGGTGTTGAAGTCTCCCACTACTAGTATATGGGGTTTGGTGTGCAATTTAAGCTTTAGTAATGTCTCTTTTACAAATATGGGTGCCCTTGTATTTGGGGCATAAATGTTCAGAATTGAGACTTCATGTTGGTGGATTTTCCCTGTGATAAATATGTAATGTCCTTTCTGATCTCTTTCAAATGATTTTAGTTTGAAGTCTATTTTAGTAGATAATAAGATAGCTACACCAGCTTGCTTCTTAAATCCATTTGATTGGAACATTTTTTTCCCAGCCTTTTATTTTGAGTTAGTGTCTGTCTTTGAAGTTGAGGTGTGTTTCTTATATGTAGCAGAAGGATGGATCTTGTTTTCATATCCATTCTGTTAGCCAGTATCTTTTTATAGGTGAATTGAGACTATTGATATTAATGGATATTAATGACCAGTTATTGTTTAATTCCTGTTATTTTTTGTTGGTAGTGTTGTATATTGCCCTTCTTTGGTATTTGTTGGTGTGAGACTATCTATTGCCTGTGTTTTCATGGGTGCATCTAACTTCCTTAAGTTGGATTTTTCCTTGTAGTGCTTTCTGTAGGGCTGGATTTGTGGACAGATATTGTTTAAATCTGGTTTTATCATGGAATATTTTGTTTACTCTGTCTGTGTTGATTGAGAGTTTTTCTGGGTATTTTAGTCTGGGTTGGCATCCATGGTCACTTAGTGTCTGCATAATGTCTGTCCAGGTCTTTCTGGCTTTTAGAGTCTCCATTGATGGGTCTGCCTTTATATGTTACTTGGCCCTTTTCCTTTGCAGCTCTTAATATTTTTTCTTTATTCTGTATGTTTAGTGGTTTGATTATTATGTGGCAAGGGGACTTTTTTTGGATCCAGTCTATTTGGTGTTCTGTAACCTTCTTGTATTTTTACAGGCATTTCCTTCTTTAGGTTGGGAAAGTTTTCTTCTATGATTTTGTTGAATATATTTTTGGTGACTTTAAGTTGGTATTCTTATCCTTCTTCTATCCCTATTATTCTTAGGTTTGGTCTTTTCATGGTGTCCCAAATTTCCTGGACATTTTGGGTCATGACTTTGTTGGCTTTACTGTTTTCTTTGGCTGATGAATCTATTTCCTCTACCGTATCTTCAATGCCAGAGATCTGCTCCCCCATCTCTTGCATTCTATTAGTTATGCTTGCATCTGTAGTTCCTGTACATTTACTCAGATTTTCCACTTCCAGCATTCCTTTAGTTTGTGTCTTCTTTATATTCTCGATTTCAGTTTTCAAATATTGAACTATTTCCCTCACTTGTTTAGTTGCTTTCTATTGGTTTTCTTTAAGGGATTTACTGATTTATTCCCATTTTTTTGTTTGACTTTTCCTCAATTTCTTTAAGGGAGGTGGGGCTTGGGTTACAGTGTCTGATGGGGGATGGTGGTAGTCTGACCCATGTGCAGGAGGTCTGCCTGCCAACTGGCCTGAAACTGGAACTGCAATGCATGGTGATGTAGGGGCACAGGGTTGTGCCCCTGGGCCCAAAGCCTAGGGGCTGGGGTGTTCGGGTATGAGGATAAAGACTCACCTCTGAGTCCAATCGGGTGCTGGCAGGCTCTGTGTCAGGGAACAGTTGCAGTCTCCTCAGGGCATTATTTTTACTTATTGTATTTCATAACCAGGGCTGCCCCATATTCCTTAACTACTTTGCAGCTTGTCATCCATAGCTGATTACAGGAGAAGTCAAATTCTAGGTATGCCTAGTCTGGGGCCTTAGCTCTGAACTCCAATGCCAGTTGATCAGAGTCTTCCCTCAGAAGTCATTAGGAGCAAAGATATGAACTCTCTGGATGATCAAAAGCAGTTTATCCTATACGTATTCTGGTACTGGCTGGGTTCAGTGATGCCAAAGCCTCTGTGACCAGGTAGTATCTGTGAGGAGGAATGTGTTCATATCCACCCACCCATGTATGTATGTATGTATGTATGTATGTATGTATGTATGTATGTATATAGTTGATGTCTCAGGCTGCCTTTGAACCCACTACGTAGCCCAGGATGGCCTTGAACTCATAATCCCTCTGCCTCAGCTTCCCAATTGCTGAGATTCTGGACAAAAGCCACCACATCTAATAGTTGCTTCTCATATTTAAGCCTTGTTGCACATTTACTACAAAGAATATTCTGATTTTCCTTACTTTTTTCCTTTTCTTTACTCCTGAAAATAAAATCCAAGTAAAAACTGTCCAAAGATAAAAATTTCTTCCTAAGATGTTTCACTGAAATCTCACCAAGTCCTGAAATTCAGGCAAGGAGATGAACATAATTTTCAGCTCTCTCTCTCGCTCTCTCTCAGTCTCTCTCTCTCTCTCTCTCTCTCTCTCTCT
>CABHPQ010160233.1:66723-79688 GCA_902168405.1 Peromyscus aztecus
CTCTCTCTCTCTCTCTCTCTCTCTCTCTCTCTCTCTCTCTCTCTCTCCTGTGCAGATAGATAGATAGATAGATAGATACATACATACATACATACATACATATATACATGATAGATAATAGATGATAGATTCATTCTATAAATCTGTACCTCTAGAGAACTCTGAATAATACAATGACCACACTCTCCAGCATATGGAATTATCTATTTTAATTTTCATCTTCAGTAAAGGATGGTGCTTATTGAGAAGCCAAAAAGAAACTAGAGTTTCTAGCTATACACTCGAGTATAAAGAGCCATATCAGCGTGCACACACATGGTCACAGAGACTGAGGCTAACCACACAGTAAGGGTAACTGCTGGCCCACTGGAAGCTTGCCTTGAATCCTTGTTGCTCTGATTTGTTGTTGGGGATAGTTCTCCCCAACCTGTGCTTCAAAGCCTTGCACTCTGCATATGTCAGCATCACAAATCTGGATGTCAGCCATGCTCTAGGAATTCATTAAAACACAGATATGAAGTTTCACATGTCTCTCTCCACCAGCCTGTTCCCCTCTTCTCCTCTGGACCTCTAGGGGTCCAGGCCCATCTTCCTTTTCCTGTTCACAACTCTTTCTTCAAGAGTCCAAGATGAATTTGCCACTTGGTCCTCTGAGCTCCCACTGCCTGGAATGAGATCTTGCTTGGTATATCTCTTACCCTACACTCCTTAATTCAATAGCTTTTAATGAGACCACAATAGGAGGGATGGTGTGCTAGGAGTACAATAAGCCTTTGTAGCATGAATCTTAAAGAGTCTTATTAATAAAACAAACCCAGAGCCAAGTATTGGGGTGAACACTGGAAGATCAGAGAGACAGAACAAGCCACAGCTAACCTCACCTGGCCAACTTCTCACCTGATCTTGTTTCCTCAGACTAGAAGCCTCTGTGTCCTCATATCCGAATGGCTCTCAGTTGAACTGTGCTGTTCAAAACCTAAAAGCTTAACCAGCCAAATGCTGCTAGTTCCTGATCCTCACACCTTATATATCTTTCTGCCTTCTACCATCACTCCCTGGGATTAAAGGCATGAGTCACCATGCTTGGCTGCATCCTTGAACAGATGGATTTCTGCCTCTGGAATGCTAGGATTAAAGGCGTGTGCTACCACTGCCTATCCTAAGTATCTAGTGGCTTTTCTGTTCTCTGACCCCAGATAAGTTTATTAGGGTACACAATATTTGGGGGAACACAATACCACCACAAGCCTTCCAGTTTATAATTCAGAAACTCCAACACTAAAGCAGAAAAGGCTGAAAAGTTATTGCGAGACTGATAAGAGAAGGTTCTGGTGGCCAAGATGAGCATGGTTGGAGCTATTTGTTATGCCTTTGTTGTCCATCCCATAGAAACCACTTGGAATTTTCATTTAAAGAGTCTTTGATATGGGGACTGGAGAGCTGGCTCAGTGGTGAAGAGTACTTGTTACTCTTGTAGAACACACAAGTTCAATTTCACAGCACCCACATGGTGGATCACAGCCATCTGTAACTCCAGTCCCAGGGGACCTGATTTCCTTTTCTGGCCTCTGTGGACACCAGGCATACTCATGGTGAACATACATATACACAAAATAGTAAAATAAATATAATAGAAGAGAATCTGTCAAACAGTGGTGGTGCAACTGGTAAGTCACACAGAGAGCCTGGGAGTCAATTCCACACCCATTTTCTAGCCACATGACTCCATATGTTGTGACGTCCCCTTTATTTTTATACTCTCACACTTGTAAATGAAAAATTAAAGGCTACATTTCTCCAAAAGAAAAAAATCATTACTTTCTAACCTGTACAGAAGACCTTTTGGTAATCTAGATCTTCAAACTAATATGAAACAAGGTAAAAGATGCTTTTACTCCAGGGCATTTTAATATTTGCACAATCTGAGTCAAGGTGGTAGCTCCCCCTGACAGAGTTTGGAATAAAGGAAAGAAAAGTAGCTTTATAGTATAAAAGTAACAACCAGAAGAAATTGTCATAAATAATGGCTAAGAGGCATATGCAGAGTTGCTGAAAATACTGAGTGTGCCCAGGCTAGCAAGTGTTGGCTTTAATAACAGTGTATGTTAACCGGATAGAGTACTACTCCAATCACACATAAAGTTTTCCTCTTTTATTTTGCCCAAACACTCATTTTGTTATTGATATCATTTTTACATCTCTCTCTATTCTTATCCATTAACATACAGGTTTAGCTGTTTTAAATGCTTTTATCTTTTAATTCTAGAATTAAAAGTAATTCACTAATTCTATCTAACAGCACTATGGTGTTCCCTATGTGTTTGTGTATTTATCTTAACTAGCAAGTTTTATAGTTTAATATTCATTTGTATTGATGTTTAGCATCCTCTCAATATAATTTCCTTTCACATTAAAAAAACAATCTAATGGTATGCTTTCTCAATTTATTTGTCTGGAAAATTCTTTGTTTCTTGTTTTTGAAGGGCAGTTTTTCCAAGCCTAGTCATTTGATTGAAAAATACAATTAAAGTGATTCATTTTATTCTTTCATAAGAATTTATCCAAAAGATCTGAATGACTGCCAGTCAAGAAGGGAAAGAGATGGAAAAATGACCTTTTCCTGAGTTCTGTCACTGAGTTTTGGTGTGATCCACTTCAAATTAAGGAATTGTAAAAGATGACGGTAAACCTTGTATTGACTAGGACTGCCTGCTACCTGCTAGGCGTTGCTCCATATATGACCTCATTATTCCCCACCATAGCCCCATCTCACAAACAACAAAACTGAAGCTAAATGCCCGTGTTTATATCCTCTGGTCATGCAAAGTATTGCTCAGAAAGATAACTTACCATGATTTTTCAGAACACAAAGTATTCCATTTTATGAACGTTACATCACAATATTTCTAGATATGAAAATTCTGAGGTCAAATGTAGGATTGAGCTTCAGTTGACTTGCCTAATGCCATCCACACCAGTCTGATTTCATTATCTCTGCTCTTTCCACCATGACTAGCAGCACTTCGCCACTATGAAATCCTATGGTTCTTATAGCCCCTGAGTAATTCTCACTAGCATTTTTGTTTGTTTGGTTTTTTGTTTTGTGTTTTTCGAGACAGGGTTTTTCCATGTAGTTTTGGTGCCTGTCCTGGATCTCACTCCATAGACCAGACTGGCCTTGAACTCACAGATATCTGCCTGGCTCTGCCTCCCAATTGCTGGGGTTAAAGGCATTCGCCACCCAGCTTCTCACTAGTATTTAACAGTGCACTACAGTCCCCACCTACTGTCTCCAAACCCACAAGTAAAAGAGAAGATACAAAGATGTGGCAAACTCTAACTTTTGCATATCCCTATTATCAGAACTGTAAGGTTCAAAGCCTGGGGCCCGGGAAGCTCTAACAAATTAGAATCAATCACCATCCTTAATAGGCCAATTGCAGAGACAAGTAATAGTGAAAAGCAGAAAATATTTATTCAACATGGACACACTAGGAAAAGGAAGAAAGAGGTCTTGTTACCCTCAAGTCCATTTCCCTTGTGTCCTGACACAAGGTTTATGTTTCAATAATGGGCCAGAGGTATGTACAACCAAGTAGTCCTGGTCAAGGTCAATATTACATCATTGTCTCAGCTCTCATCTTTTCTGCAACACAAGTTGTCAGAATTGTATAAAATCTCTTCCTAGGAGAAAAGTTCCTCCTCTGGCTGGCAGTGGGTTCCAGTGTTTTCTTTCTCTCATTTTAAGATTCTTGAAGAAATTCCAATTTCTTAGGGGCCATTTTTTTTCAATAGTCTAATAGCCAAAGGGATACAAGTATCTCCCTTATAATAACTTTACATTTACCAATTTAGGTAACACCTAAAAACATAGCTCAAGGCCAACTTCCTCCAGTATTTCACAGGCAAATACCCATCCCTGAGGACAGAGGAAGAGCAGACACACTAACCTGCAGGCAACTCCAGAAAAGGTGTGGTAAGTAGACTGGAAGGAAAATCAACAAGTGCAGATGACTATCCTGAGCTCTCAGATCAGCAAGGACAATGTTTAAACCTGGCTCTTCATCCTTCAGACTGAGACAGACTACCAAGCTGACCCCAGTGCAAGGGAACAAAAGCCTCAGCCAGGACAGGGAGGGTCTTGGCAGCCTTCCCTGCTGGCTTCTCAGAATTACTCTGTCTTCTTCCAAATGAGCTGCAGGAGAACCAGAGAACCACAATTTTAAAACTGACTTCATCTGCAAGAATCAAATTTACTTTGGCAGTCCTCTGGAAAGGGAAAACAGACAACTAATCCCTTTCCCACTCCTTCCCCATGACAGAATGAACACTTACAACATAAGGCCTCTTGGAGCCAGGTCCAATTACAGAAAGACATTTGAAGATCTGAAATATTGCACAATGTGCAAATATGGAGAAGCAATTTTAAGGCTAATTAAATGTGTGAAGACTTTCGTTAAATATCCCTTTGTCTTTGTCTGGCAAAACTAGCACCTTAGGATCATAAAGGAGCCTTTGCTTCCTCCACAACATCAAGAAATACTGGGTGCAAAAAACCATCTTCAGGGAACCTTGGGTAGGCAAAACTGCTTCTATTTGAGGGAGGGTTCATATCTTTTGCCTTATTTAAGCTCATCACCAAAGATGGTTAATTTATGTTGTTCCTTTTATGAATCACTTCATTATTTACTAAAAGCATTAATTTTTAATTTGCATAACATTATCAAACATTCTTAGCTCTAACATTTGACAGTACTGTACAATAAGAAAGGTATTTCCTAAAGAGGAAGATTAAACTGTCAGAAAGTACTTGCACAGGAGCAAAACTTTAAAAGTGACATTACAAATGATCAAAAATATGATATAACAAAGTGCTGAGTTTTGGATGTAGTTTTTGCCCCAAAGTTTCATATGCTAGAAGCTTGATACCCAGTGTGACAGAGTTGAAGTAGTAGAGCCTTTAAGGGGAACAATTGAGTGTGGTAATGTAATCCTATGATCACAGCACTCAGAGGGCCAAAGCTAGAAGACACAGGTTTTACATCAACCTGAGCTGTATACTAGGAGAACTTTGCTTAATAAAAAAAAAAGCAGGAGACACTAGATAATAATTAGTAGTGGAAGCTTCACCCTTATGAATGAGGGTGTCTCAAAAGAATGAATTGGGTCTTGTGAGAACAGGAGCAACCTATGATTTGGTCCATTTTCATGGCCACTTCCTTTCTTACTTCTTTACCATTGTATCTTTCACAGCCAAAACAAAATACTCATGGGAATCAGCTGAAAGGAGGAAAGGCTGATTTTAGTTTTGAGGTTTTGAGGTTTTGGTCCATGTTCAGCTACCTGAGGTGAGACACAACATCATGGTGGCAAAACCATGTGGCAAAAAAAGGTTGCTCAACTCGGGGCAGCCAAAAAGAGAATAGTAAAAGGACCAGTGCCCCATCTCTTCCAACTAGGTCTCATTTTCCAACTAGTCCAAATACTCATAGACTATGAACTCATGAATGTGGTAGTTCATTGATGGAGTTTAGGACCAGCCTTCACAACACAATCACTTCTCAAGGCCCATATCTGAACACTGATGCGCTGGAGACCAAACCTCCAACACACAAGTTTTTTGAAGGATACTCTAGATTCAAATCATAACAGTGGTTTCTTACCAGAATACTGTCCCCTTTATGTTTGTACCCTATATTCCCCAGAATTGTGAGCAAATCTCTTTATTATTGTGAGCAAGTTATCAGCCTCAATTACCTTGTTACAGCAACACTTGACAGACTCACAAAGAGCATACAGAAACCAAATACAAATCTATTCACTGAGATCCAGAATTACTACAGAGAAAGGAAGAATCATGCTCAAATATCAAGGGAACCTTTTAACTCAAATAAAGGAAGCAATGGAAAACAAATACATATCAGAAAGTTTGCAGTTCTCAGGCTTGAACTCAGTACCTCATGGGCCCATCTGTGTTGAAGCTGGCTAATATTTATTGAGCCAGCACAGCCTGTACCATTAAGGAGTTTATGATCTTGGGAGAAAGAGGGCTAAATTGACTCCTGCAAGCATGCATGGACTCCTATTAATCACCAGGAGCCATGCCAATGACATGTGAGTACTGGGCATCATGAAAGCCACCAAACTTCTGCAAGAAGAAAGTACCAGAATGATACAGAAAGGCATCTGTGGAAATCACTCTGCCAAAAGTTTTTATATATATATATAATATATATATAATGTATGTGCATGTATGTATGTATGTTCACATGTGTGAGTCCTGTATATACGTGTATATTCAGGTGTGTGAATATATGCCATATGGAAGTCAGAACACAATCTTCACTGTAGGACTTTACCTTCCCTATTATTTGATAGAAGGTCACTTTGTGGTTCACTACCATATATGCAGGCTGGCTGGATTGGGAGCATCCAGGAATCTTCTTATCTCTTCTCACTGTAGGAGCACTGATTTTGCAGATGCATGCTACTACAGCCATCTTTATGTGGGTTCTTGGGATTGGAATATAGGTCTTCGTACTTGTGGGGCAAGTTATTTACCCATTGAGCCATTTCCCCAGCTCTCCATCAAAATTTTAAAAGGTGATTAGAAAGTCAAACTGGACTTAGCAATGCACACCCGCTCTCCCAGTTACTCAGATGGTTATCACAAGACCAACCTGGGCAATATATAGACAGTCTTTCTGAGAAAAGAAAGGAAAGTAAATACGGTGGTGGAGGGGAAGGAAAGGGAGGTGGAGAGAGAATAGAAAAATAAAAAGAAAGGAGAAAAGAAGGGAAGCGGAGAAAGGAGAGAAAGGGGAGGAAGGAAGAGAAAAGAACAGAAAATAGTCAGATGAAGGGGCTGGGAAGACAGCTCAGTGAATGGATCCTTTCCCTACTGTCTGCCCACAACTGCACCTAGAGGTAGCAGTGGTCCTGATCTCTCCATGGATCCCCAGTAGGCCATGCTAGTAATATTTATTTATTCAGCCATGTCCTTCCAGACCTGTATTCATTGAACATCTGCATCACCAGTCTTGTGAGGTACTCCGGACAATGGACCTGTCTTTACACACTACCAATAGCTATGTTTCTTCACTGATAGAACCCTGACAAACTGTGTGAAACCCCTCACCTCCCACCTTCCTCTCAATGCACTACAGTCAGGATCTCCAATTGTCTCCATCTTTCTGTGAAAAAATCTCTTTACACTCACTTGTAACCTAAAAATTCCCAGCCTGGTAACTATCAATTGTTTTCTTGGAATTTAATGCTTGCTTGCTTCTTTGGCTATTGTATTATTTATTATTGTTGTTGTTATTGTTATCATTATCATTATTACCCTTGGATCCTTCTCTCATGTGTATGTTGTTATCCTTCTCATCTCCAAATGATTGAGAGCCACAAGGCTTGGCTCTTGGAATCCTCTCCTCTCTTTTTAGCCAAGCTCACCCAGTGTTGAAGCTAAAGATGACAACACTGGATTGCAGATACACAGCACTTCCTGTCCCCATCACACCCCTGAACTCTGTTTAATTCTGGATGATCTTCTTACACCTGGATAGTGCCTAGTGTAAGCCAACAAAGCAAACTGTAATTTGCCCTTCTGCCTCTCCCTCAAACCCACTCTCCAGGTCTCCACATGTCAAGAATGTCATGACCCAGTTGCACGTTCTTCCTTTTCCTTCTGCTGATAGCCCTGTGTGGGAAAGCCTGCAACCCACCTCAAGGATACTTTAAATTGAGCTCATGCACAGCTGTTTTGTCATTGTAATCTGCCTCTTCCTTCCTGCACAATACTGCACCAACTCCTACAACCCCCAAGCTATAAAGGTCCTCACACTATGCTCACGCTGCAGTAGATAATATCACACAGTCATGATAATATTAAACTATCTGCTAGAACTCCCAGATGATTCCTATTGCAGTTACTGTATCCACTCTCCCATATATGCATGCAGTGACAAATACTTAGAAAGGACAGCTTCAAAGAGAGAAACATATTTTGAAACCTTTCTTTCATAAAAATCTGGCTCTTGCCAAGCGGTGGTGGTGCAAGCCTTTGATCCCAGCACTCGGGAGGCAGAGCCAGGTGGATCTCTGTGAGTTCGAAGCCAGCCTGGTCTACAGAGCGAGATCCAGGACAGGCACCAAAGCTACACAAAGAAACCCTGTATCAAAAAACCAAAATGAACAAACAAAAAATAAAAATCTGGCTCTTTTATTTTTGTTCACAGTAATTCAGAGCACTGTGGCCTCAAGAGCATTTCACTGGGCAAAGAATATGACAGGAGCTGCCCAGGGACAAGATACCTTCCAAGGGCAAGCTTCCAAGAACCTGCTCCCAGTAGGATCTACCACCCCCAATAGTCATCACACTATAAATTCATTAATAAGATTAGAATGTTTGTGATCCAGACACATCCTTAAAGTCCCATCTCTGAATATAATGCTCAGGGAGAAAGCCTTGATCACATGAACCTTTTGCAGGGGCTCTTCATATCCAAATCATAGCAACACTTCCGATCTACAAATGGGCACTGTGATTGACAATTGTACATTTAGCCCAAGTAGGTGACAGTCTATTAATGGTCAAGAACACTCCTGAACAGAAGGGAAACCTGTAGGATAGGTTTCTGGGATACAGGACCTGACAATAGTTGTTATAACCCTGTTATGATACTCTGAACATTTGTCCTGCTGGATACAATAGCCTCTAGGAGCCATGACATTCATCCTGTTTCTGGGCTCATAATGAAGCAATCACCAAAGGCAGCATAAAAAGGGCAGAAGAATGGATAGCACTAGATTCTTGATTATGTGAATTATATATGATATTGCTTTAAATGGGTTATTAATTTTCTTATAGTTTAAATCAGAGTTGAGGTTTCTTTCAAATACACCCAAAAGTATCATGAGATTGCACCTTCATTCATTCCACTAAGTACTAGTCATCTTCCTGCCTCTAGAGCAGTGGTTCTCAACCTTTCTAATGTTGCAACCCTTTAATACAGTTTCTCATGCTATGGTGACCCCCTACCATAAAATCATTTTGTTGCTATTTTATAACTGTAATTTTGCTACTGTTAAGAATCATAATCTGATATGCAGAATGGTCATAGGCAATCCCTGTGAAAGGGTCATTTGACCCCCAAAGGGGTCATGACCCATATGTTGAGAACTACTGCTCTACAGCATGTAGCTCTCTTTCATGACAGAAATTTTTTATTCCTTATTCCTGATTAGAGTCTTCTTGTAGGCCTAGGTCAAGAATAGTCTGGCTAAAGGACTTCCAAGAAGAGCAACAGCCATTCTTTTTTTTTTTTTTCCCCTCGAGACAAGGTTTCTTTGTGTAGTTTTGGTGCCTGTCCTGGATCTCGCTCTGTAGACCAAGATGGCCTTGAACTCACAGAGATCTTCCTGGCTCTGCCTCCCAAGTGCTGGGATTAAAGGCGTGCACCACCACCGCCTGGCTTGAAACAGTCATTCTTTTTTTTCTTTTTTTTCTTTCATTTTTCTTTATTAAGAAATTCTCTACTCACTCCACATACTATCCACAGATCTTCCCTCCTCCCTCCTCCCTCCTTCCACTCCCCAGCCCTCCTTCCCAAGCCACCCTGCATCCCCACATCCCCCAAATTGAGATCTCCCATGGGGAGTCAGCAGAGCCCAGCACACTGAGCCTAGGCAGGTCCAAGCCCCTTCCCAATGCACCAAGGCTATGCAAAGTGTCACACCACAGGCACTGGGTTCCAGAAACCTGCCCCTAGACCAGGGACAGATCCCGATCCCCTGCCTGAGTGCCCCCCAAACAGTTCGAGCCAAACAACCATCTTCCGTATCCAGAGGGCCTAGTCCAGTCCCATGGGGGCTCCATAGCCACCAGTCCACAGTTCATGGGCTTCCACTAGTGTGGCCGGTCATCTCTGCACGTCCTCCCATCATGATCTCGATGTCCCTCGCCTGCAGAATCCCTCCTCTCTCTCATCAGTTGGATTCCCAGAGCTCAGCCTGGTGCCTGGCCATGGATCTCTGCATCTGTCTCCATCAGTCACTGGACAAAGGCTCTATGATGACAGCTAGGTTACTTGCTAGGCAAATTCTTAATCTAGTCTTTTGCTATTTTACTGACTTCTTTTGTTTTGATGATGATTTTTTTTTTATATATTATATGTGTAGATGCTAACTTTCTGCTTCTCCTGCTAGAATTCAAGTTCCATAAGGGAAGGAACATAACATAACATGCAGGTACTTAACAAAACACAGCCCATCAGAAAATCTTGAGAATTTCCAAAATCAGGGACATAGAAGAGAGAGAAAACGTTGGTGATTGAAGACTCCAATATTTTACCTTTAAATTGGTGGGAAGCCATTAATGAACTGAGACAGATATTACACAATGGGCTTGACAGAAGCAATACTGGAGGCAGAAAAACATCAGCCCTGGCCAAGAAATATGACTCTAACTGAGGCGATAGCTTTAGACAAAGAACACAGGATATGCCAAGCTCATTGAACAACAGAAACATAGAGTATGTACAAATACAGGGTAAGAACTAAGGATAACACCCCTGTATCTAATGATAGAGGCTGTTGCCATCAAGCAGAAAGGAGCAGTGATCCAGATTCTTAAAAAAAATTAATCTGACTCTGAATATAATTAATCCGAGATTCTGATGACCCTACCACTTGGAGCTCTCAATTTCAGATGGTGTGTAGTTTAGATGGCAAGGAAGATCTTAGTCATAAAACAAAGAACAAGATTTTATTTAAGTTGGGAGATTACATGAGGTCATGGAGGAAAACTCAAGAGAACATAGGGAGTAAGGATGAACCCTAATGAATATGCATATATAAAGAACAGGAAGCATGAAAAAGCATCTGTGATGAGACAAAAAAAAAAGGTAGAACAGAGGAGGGAAATTCAGAAGTGTGTATTTTCATAAATTTCAGGAACTTTACAAAGACTAACACATAATGATAATGCTTCATTGAACTGAAAAGTGTCCATATGATTCAGAAGCCAGGAAGTTTGGGGAAAGCATTCCAGGACAGTGTGAGCAAAAGCCTGCCAGTGGAAGGATAATGAAGAAGACATGGCCAATGGAAAGCAAGCACTTACCTGAACATTCAGTGGGGGCCAAAATCCCTGGGTCTTTCACCTTTGAGGCCTTTTTCCCAAGCTGCAGAGCAAAAGTACTTATTCAGAAAGTCATTGGCCCTATGACTCTAACAAGTCTTCAGAAAGAAACCCTACTATTCTATATCTATACAAACATCTTCAGTGTGTAGATGCCAGTGAATTCACTTCCTTCTGGAAAACACAACTATTCAAACTTATCACAAAATAATATAAATGAGAAAGAAATATGCAATAAATAATAGGTGATTTCCCCCTTCAATCTCACTTACATCCCATTCCATAGAAGATAAGTAACTGCAATAATAATTCAAAAGTTTGTTGAATCGTCTTCCAGATTTTTTCTTTTGAGAAGAGAAAGGTTGAGATATGGTCTTCTGTGACTCAGCATGGCCTCAAACTCCTTATGTAGATGAGGACAGTCTTAAATTCTTGGTCTTCCAGTCTCCACCTCCCATGAAATGGGATTACAGGAGTGTGGAGCCCAGTCATAATTTTTTTGATACATTCCTCTGTAAATTACCCAACAAATAAATAAAGACATTCTATTTGCCATAAGATCTATTTGCTAACATACAGCGTTTCCTGCAACTTTTGATAATGCTAAGAATTTCAATAAATATCATTGGGAAATCTGTATATTATTTGTAGATAATAGCCTCCTTTATTTATAATTTCTTTTTCCATGGTTTCAGTTATCCATAGTCAACTGCTGTCTTAAATTATTAAATGGAAAATTCCAGAAATAAACAATACATAGTTTAAGTTGTGAATCCTTCTCAGTAGCATGATGAATTTCTCGGCATCTAAGGCCATGCTGTCTCTGGCAAGTACCTGTAGACTAACTACCCACCCATTCTTCCCATAGAAGCCTTTTCAGTTATCAGGTATCTGCTGAGGTATTATAGTATTTGTGTTAAGGAGTTTTTACTCTATTTCACTATGACTAGGAAGCACAAAAGCAAGGATACAAACAAGACATGGAATATAAAACACAAAGGGGTAAATTAACTCTAACAATGTGACAACACTGTCAGACATGTAGGCATAAAGCAATATTCATAAGGTTTGGTGTTGTGGCATTTAAGATGTTTTTATAATATAAGACTTTTCATTAGTGAAATACATCTGCCCTAGCAGCACCAATTTACTTCAAAAGAGGATGATGAGCATCAGAGAACCTCCATATGGAGTTTGCTTTCATTGTGGCAAAGTTAGCCACTAGCCAAGAAACTGCCCTTGCCTAGACTGCTGACAGTACACTGTCCAAACTGGACCAGCAGGACACATAAGAAAGTGACTACCAAACTTTGCCAAGGCAAGATTGGACAGTCCTTTAAAATACCTGCTTCACAGAAAAGTCTGTCAGATATTCTAAGCCTGTAGGCCAAAGATGGATCCTACAATGTTGCAGAGGAACCATGGGTGACTGTCCAGACATCTAGCTGTTTCTGTCATTTCTACAGTTTTGTAAGTTGATTGCTCTGTAAGGTAATATTATATCCTTCTTGGGTCTTTGATGGGATTGAAGACTAGTTATAGTTACAATTTTCCTTATTACAAAATTCAGAAAAGAAACTTACATAAGAGATGTAAAGTTTATAAGGTCAAGAAACATAAAAGCTTAACTTGTTTATCTAAGAAGATGTTTTTAGGCCTAAGGTATTTTTAGGATGGTAATACAAGTTATGATAAAAATGGTTTAAATATAAAACTTTAAATTTATCAAGATAGGATAGATAATAGAGTATTTTCTCTGAATATGCTAAATACAAATGGGCTAGACATTGTGAATGTAATTCTTTTTTTTTTTTTTTTTTTT
>CABHPQ010160233.1:79788-107574 GCA_902168405.1 Peromyscus aztecus
TTTTTTTTTTTTTTTTTTTTTTTTTGGTTTTTCGAGGCAGGGTTTCTCTGTGTAGCTTTGCACCTTTCCTGGAACTCACTTGGTAGCCCAGGCTGGTGAGTGTAATTCTTACCTGATAATTGTTCTTATTGTATATAGTTTTACTATGTTAGAGTTAAAACATTTCCTTTTTATTTAGACAAAAAGGGGGAAATGTGGGATATTTGTATACTGTGTGAAAATGTATTTCTGAGATTGGTATAATAAAAAGCTGAACTGCCAATAGCTAGGTGGGAGATTATAGGTGGGACTTTGTGGCCAAAAGAGTACTCTGGGAAGAAGAAAGTCATTGTAGCCAACCAGATGATCAGGAAGCAGGATGGGCAGTATAGTGCTGAAGTAATGGGCCTCATGGAAGAACATAGTTTAAAAAAATATGGGTTAATTTAAGTTATAAGAACTAATTAGGAACAAGCCTAAGCTAAGGCTGAGCTTTTATAATTAATAAGTCTCCATGTCATTATTTGCAGACTGGCAGTCCAAGATAGTCTGGCAAAAAAAAGCTTTGTTACTTGCCTTAGTTTCAAGAATCCACTGTGGGTCTTGGAACACATCCTTCTAGGTCTAAAGTACACCCCCAAAACGGCAGTGTCACTAAAAATAATTAAGTTACAATCTAGGCTCAGCTCAGGCTAGACTCTGACAGGGGAAATAGAAGAATTTCTAGCAGATAAACAAAAACTAAAAACCAGCATTCCTCAGAAGCTTGTGAAGAGGGTTTTTGTCTGTCAGGAAGAACCACTACTTTCCTCATCTGTCCCTACAGCTGACTACCTCCAGTAGATGGGACATGTAGTTCTTTATTAATACATACTTGTAAGTCATATCAAAGCCCCCACACTAGCTCTCAAACTTTTCTGTCTCTATTAACACATACCTGTAACACATAACAAAGTCCCCAAGCTCACCTCCAGGCTCTTCTGGCCCGCAAACCTCTTTTCTGCTAGTCTAAACTTCCAGGTTGTTCCCATTTATATGTTCCTTTCCACTGTAACACACGCCTCTTTACAGCTAGCAAGGCTTTGCCTGCCTTTTGCTTCTCTCTCTGCCTCCTGTCTCCAGAGAGATAGTCTTGGCAGTTTGAATAACCTTAGTTTCCACCCAAAGAGTAATCTCGTCTGGTGGTGTCACTAAGCCCTTGCTTACATGTCCCTCTTGGATAAAGGGTACACACAACATATTTTGCACTGCCCATACTATTTCACATGTATATATACACCAACAATTGTTTACTATTCTCCTTTTAATGGACATTAATGTCATTTCCAATTTCTACCATATAATAACATATTTACTGTATTATTTTATGTAATTTTATTATTTATTCATCTTATGTCCATATGCTAATATTCATGTAAGGGATGTTTCAAACATGGATTTGACTGGTGAAAATTGTTTTTAAATTTTCCAGATTCTGACAAACATTGCCCAAGTACTGCAAAACTATAGCAACACTGAGCACATTTTTCCTGGTGTACCACTAGCCCAAGATGTCATCTCTGTCCTGACCTTTGACACTTGTAATCAATGAAATATGCCTCACATTGTTTAATGTATATTCCCATAGTTTTTAGTGAGTTGAGTCTCTATGGTGTTCATTGGTCATTAGCATTTAAGGAATTCCCTCATACTACTCCTCACAATGCTATTGGACAAATATTTCTCTGTGTGAACTCTCTAGTTACCATGACTTTATCCTTTCATCGTTACATTTGCAACTATCTTGGTTTCCTTTCTATTGTTGTGATAAAGACTATGACCAAAAGCAACTTCTGGAGGAAAAGGTTTATTTTATCTTACAGTTTACAGTCCATCGTGAATGGAAATCAGGATGGGAACTCAAGGCAGAACTGAAGCAGAGGCCCTGGGGAAGGGCTCTTCACCTGTGTGCTCTTCATGACTTGCTTAGCCTGCTTCTTAAACAACTCAGGATCACCAGCCAGGTAGGCACCACCCACAACAATATGGACCCTCCCACTTTAGTCATCAATCAAAACAATGCCCCCCATGCTTGCCTATGAGCATCTGATGGAGGAAATTTCTTACTTTAGGTTCTCTTCCCTCAGAAAACTCTAGATTGTGTCGTTAACAAAATACTAACCAGGAGAGTGGCATACAAGATCTCCCAGTCTGTAGTTAGTGTCTGAATTTAAATTGTAGTACTACTCACTAGTGAAAAGTGATCCGGGTTTCTATTTGGTTTTTGTTCTGTCCGTCTGACCTAAAGAGCATTTCCTCTCTGGTTTGTTTCTTTGTTTATTTGGATTTGTGTATGCATGTTGCTTAGTCAGTTCTTTAAGATTCCAGTGCCATGAAAATATTCCCATATATTCTTTTAGCACTTTATCAAGTTCTAGGTTACACCAATAGCTTACTTTTGTGTTTGGAGAAAGTACTCTAACATTCTTACTATAGGGAGGCCACATTCCTTAATGTACTTATGGAATGGTTAATCCATATGACTCAGTTAGTTATATGCTGTCCTCCTCAAACTCATGTATTCCAAGGAGCTGACCTCCTAAATCCAGGGACAGGTGATATGAGAGCATGATAAATCAATGTAAAAACTGAGATCAATGAAAGTTATCAAAACACAAATGCACTTCAAGTCTTATGAAATCGGACAGTATCTTCTGGCCTCTGCCAGTTTCCCTGCAGCCTCCAACACTAAGCAAGAGGACTGCTGCATCAGTGAGACTACTCTCCACATGAACATGATTTAGGCTGCAGACATGAGAATTTGCTGCTCTTGCAGAGGACACAGCTTCAGTTCCCAGTACCCACATAGTGGCTCACAATCATCCACACTTCCACTTCCAGTGGATCCAATGCTCTCTTCTGGCCTCCAAAGGCACCAGATATACATGTGGTACACATACATACATACAGGCAAAACACTCATATACACAAAATAAAAATTAAATAAATCTTAAAAAAATTTACCTGGGGCCTGTGAGATGACTCAGCAGGTATAAGTGCTTGCTGAAAAGACTAGAGACCTGATTTCAATCCTCAGGAAACACGGTGAAAAGAAACTATCCTCTGACCTTGGCAGGCATAACACACACACACATACACACACACTTAATAAAACAAATAATTTTGAAAAGAGTATGATTCATTCAACTTTACTTGTTAATGAAAATGGTGGGCTACAGACTTAATGTAGCTTGAGTCAGAAATGTACACCACAAGAACCATGTGGTTCAGCAACTAGTATTGAGACTTACATGAGGAAGTAGGTCTGTGGGGTCTAGATCTTGGAAGTTTATCATTCTTAGCTGCTTCTTGTCTCCTATCTTCCTAATGCATGGAGATGTGAGAAATGGCCACTCCATGTTTACAGGACTTCCCTAAGCTTACTTGTAGATACACAAAAAACTAACAAACTTCCTTAGCCAACTGGCACCAGAAACACTGTATACCCTTCACACTTCAAATCCGTGACTTTTGCCCACATTCAGAAGAATATCTGTGGGTTTAGGAGCTTTGTGTCACTCTGCCCAGATAACAAAGGATGATCACATTCCTAAATGGTCTTATTAATAAAAACTCAGAGCCAGATATTGGGGTAAAAGCTGAAAGATCAGCGAGGCAGAGCAGCAAGCCACTAGTTCTTACCCCTATGAAATCCTCTGCAGAAAGAGAGTGAGCTCCTCTCTCCACCCCGCCTTATCACTTCCTCTCTCCACCTAGCTCTATCACTTCCTGTCTGTCTGTACAGACCTCCAGACCTCTATGGTTAGCTAGTGACTAGATCCTCCTTCTGATTTTCAGGCAAGCTTTATTTGTTAGAGCACAAATAAAGTATCACCACACAGATTTATTAAAAGACCAGCTATGCCACAGCATTTAAGACAAGCTGAACAGAGACCTGCTCATGCTTTCAAGTTCCCGAAACACCACAGGATGTCTCTGTGGAGCTGTTTCAGAAGGTTTGCTTACTACAGCTGTAAACACCCCCTTCATGCTTCCTGGTAGGTGGCCTGCGGTGTATCATTAACTTTCCAAATTGGGAGTTTCATTTGCTGAATGTGGGACAATCCTTTCTTTGGACTCAGCACATTATGAAAATGATTGAAAATTTGGGTCAGCATTTACCTCAAATAAGTAATTGCTACAGTAATATCCTCAGAATAAAATGTATATGACATTAAGTCACAAAAAGGGTGCTGTTACTGGCCCTTGCTCTTTTCAATGAAAGGGCCATGCTCTACATGTTTCGACCAGAGCTGATGAGAGCCCAATCTGTTCATTCTAACCTACCTCTTCCATGCTACAAAAATGTCCCATGTACCCAGACCAGGTTCAGAGAGGTGCTACAGTTTGACTTTTTCCCTGCTTAACTGTCAAACAAAATAATGGATTGTTTTTAAGAAAATGAATTTGTTTAGTACACTTCAAAGAAGTGGACATAAGAGTAGCAGAAAATTGCCTGTCAGGGTTTCATTAAGACATTTCAAACACATATATCCTTATTTCTTCCTCATATTCATTCATACAACTACCTTCTGCTATTCTTCCTACCTTACCTCTCTGGTCCCTTTTGTTGCCTCTCAATAGCCCTGCTTTGTATCACACTACATATATGTGTATTAGATCTAGATTCCTCATGTGAGAGAAGACTTGGTATTTTTCTTTCTTCCTTCCTCCCCTCTTTTGTTCCCCACTCTTCCTCCCCTTTAGAACTCTTCCTCTCCATCAAGGTCTGCCTTCTACTTTCATGTCCTTCATGTATATATGAATATATATTCCACATATGAAAACATGATAGTTTTCTTAGTCTTTTATTTCATTTAATTTGAAGAGCACCAGTTCTATCCATTTTCCTCACCATTACATACTTCATTCTTCTTTATAGTTAATAAAACTCTATAGTCTCTTTGTCCATTTATATGTTGCTGGACTTCTAGATCATTTTACCACAAACTTATGAACCTATCAGCATCCCTGTCTTTGCTAAAACTGACCAACCTTAAATTGAGAGAGGAAGACCTCCTCAAGCACCCTTAAAACCCTCAGCACTCAAGAAGAGACCAGGCTTTAGCTCCTCTGCTATGTGGGGGATCTCTCTATGTGCCTGCTGTATGTATGTGTTTCCTCACTCCCAATTATATCCTGTCTCACATACTGATTCTGTCTGCTGTGTTCAAGAATTTCCCTGCTGCTACCTGTCATGTTTGATGTTCTTTTTCTGCCTTTTAATTCTTTTTGTTGTTGTTATTGTTGTTGCTTTTCTTTTTTAATTCTTCTCTCATACAATACATCCTGACCACAGCCTCCACTCCACTCCTCACAGTCCCCTGTCAATGCACAAAACCCCTCCTCACCCAGATCTACTGCTCCTCCATTTCCCTTCAGAAAAGAGCAGGCCTCCTAGTGATAGCAATCAAACATAACATAACAAGATGCAATAAGAATAGGCACAAACCCTCATATCACGGCTGGACGAGGTAAGCCATTAGGAGGAAAAGGTCCCAAGAGTACACAAAAGAGCCAGAGATTACCCCATTCCCACTGTTAGGAGTTCCATAAAAACTCCAATCTAAACAACTACAGCATGTATGTAGAGGGCTTAGTGAAGAACCACGCAGGCTCTGTGGTTGCAGCTCCAGTCTCCATGAGCCCCCATGAGCCCTGCTTAGTTGATTCTGTGGGCCATGTTCTCCTGGTGTTCTCAACACCTCTGGCTCCAACAGTTCTTCTTCCCCCTCTTCTGTGGCATTCCTGAGCTCTGCCTAATGTTTGGCTGTGGGTCTCTGTATCTGCTCCCATCAGCTGCTGGAAGAAGTCTCTCTGATGATGATTTGGCTAGGCTCTGATCTGAGTATAGAAAAATGTCATTAGGAATCATTTTATCGACTTTTTGTTTTGTTTGATTGTTTCTTTTTGGCCAGTCATGTTTGACTCTACCCTAGGTCTCTGGGCTATCCAACTTCTGGTTCCTGGATATCCAGACAGTATTGGGCATAGGTTCCCTCTTGTGGCTTGGGCCTCAAGTTAGACCAATCCTCACTTGGCCACTCCTACAAGCTCTGAGCCATCATTGCCCCAGTGCATCCTGCAGGTAGGACAGGTTGTGGGTTGAAGGTTTTGTGACTGGGTTGGTGTTCCAGTTCCACCACTAGGAACCTAGCCTGGTGCCAGAAGATGGTTGTGTGGAAACCTAGTACCTTTTAATTCTTTAACTGGCAGAGAAAATGAACCCAATAAAGACCCCTAGATGATAACAGAACCTTTAGGCGATGGGACGCAGTGGGAGACAGTAAGATTACTAAGGGTGTGCCTTTGAAAGAGATACCAAGAACCTAACTCCTTTCTTTCTCTCTCCTTTCACTTTCCAGCAGCTATGAGAATAGTGTTGTGTATCTTATACCTCTAGCCAGAATTTCAGATAAGCTTTACCCATTACTCTGAGACTGGCCACAAATGCTACAGTTAGTCCTAATGAGACTGAAGCATTGCTTTAGTTTTTTTTTTTTCTTTTTACAGGATCCCACGGAGAAACCATCACCCCCTAGACAGCAGGAAGCAATTCTAAGAAAATGACACCCCCCTCCCAAAAGGTTTTTGCTTTCTCATGGCTATGGAAAATTGTCATCTGTAACAGGTTGGTTATAAGTTGTAATAGTGTTGGGAATGAAACAATAAAGTTTAGACTCGGGAATCTCTGTTTAGACTCAGAAATCTTTTGGAAAAGAAAACAGGGGAATAGATAGAGTAGGATAATAAGGTACATTATTGTATCTACTTGTAAACTGATTTAGCAACTATCAGCTTTAGAGAGTTTGCATTGGTATGGATTTTTGTATATTGATATAAATGTAAAATTATATTTGTCATATTGTATGTATGTTCTACTTCTGTTTAGGATATTTTGTATATTGATACAAATTAAGGTATTGTCATATTGTACTATACATTTCTACCTCTGATTAAGATATTTTTGTATATTGTCACAAATTTGAGGTCATTGTCCTTGTACTATACATCTGTCTACAGATTGTTTATTTTTATAATATGAAGCCTTAGTATTTAAGCTATTTAAGTTGGTAAGAAATAAAGGCCATGCTTGTCATACTTATATCAATGTTAGTTAGGTTTTCTAGCTATATAGAGATATATGTCAGAAGGATAGGTCATCTTCAAACACTTCATAGGCCTAGAGAATATGGCATTTAAATGTTTCTTTATAAATATTTTTATTTTATAATTAATTTAATTTTACATATCAGCCACAGATTCCCCTGTCCTCCCTCCTCCCACCCCCCAGACTTTTCCCCCAATCCACCCCCCATTCCCACCTCCTCCAAGGCAAGGTCTCCCCTGGGGAGTTAGCTCAGTCTGGTAGATTCAGTTGAGGCAGGTCCAGTCCCCTCCTCCCTGCACCAAGGCTGAGCAAAGTGTCTCAGCATAGGTCCTAGGTTCCAAAATGCCAGCACCAAGGACAGGTCCTGGTCCCACTGCCTGGGGGCTTCCTAAACAGTTCAAGCTAATCAACTGTCTCACTTATCCAGAGGGCCTGGTCCAGTTCCATAAGGGTTCCTCATCTATTGGTTCACAGTTCATGTGTTTCTGCTAGTTTGGCTATTTGTCCCTGTGCTTTTTCCAATCATGGTCTCAATATCTCTTGCTCATATAATCCCTCCTCTCTCTCTCTCTCTCTCTCTCTCTCTCTCTCTCTCTCTCTCTCTCTCTCTCTCTCTCATCGATTGGACTCCTGGAGCTCCACCTGGGGCTTGGCCATGGATCTCTGCATCTGCTTCCATCATTCACTGGATGACAGTTCTATCATGATGGTTAGGGTGTTCGGCCATCCAATGACCAGAGTAGGTCAGCTCAGTTACTCTCTCGACCATTGCCAGTAGTCTATAGTGGAGGTATCTTTGTAGATTTCTGGGGACCTCTCTAGCACTCTGCTTCTTCCTATTCCCATGGAGTCTTCATTTATCATGGTATCTCTTTCCTTATTCTCCCACTCTGTTCCTGATCCAGCTGGGACCTCCCACTCCCCTAAGCTCTCTTTCCCCCAACCCTTGCCCTCCATCACCCTCCCACTCCCAGTTTGCTCAAGTAGATCTCATCCATAGAATTCTGTTGATGTAAGACACAGTTTCTCCTGGCAGCACTGATCTACTCCCAAGAGGATGTTGGGCTTTCAAGGCCCTCCATATGGAGTTTGTTTTCTTCTTGGCAAAAGTGGCCTATTAAGCCCTTGCCTCAAATGTTTACAGGAAGCATGCTGTTCAATCCAGACAAGCAGAACAAAGGGAAAAGCATCTGCTGAACCTTGCCAAGACAGGGTAAGACAGTCTTTCAAAATTTTCTGCTTTTGAAAATGGTCTGTCAGATATTATAGGTCTGTAGCCAATAGTGGTTTCCCCAACGTTGCTAAGAAACATTGGTTGTTTATCTAGGCAGTCAGCTGTTTCTGTAATGCCTTGCGTGCTTCAGAGGTTGCTTGTTTATACTTCCTACTTACTCAGGTAATATTATTTTCCTTCTCAGGTCTTTGATGGGGTTGAAGACTAGAGAGTTAATGTAGCTGAAGGTTTTCCTGTACTCACCTGGCACCAAGGACCCCACAGCCACTTATAAAATAATCACTGAGAAACTTATATTAATTAAAACTGCTCAGCCATTAGCTCAGACTTATTACTAACCAACTCTTACACTTAAATTAAGCCATAATTCTTATTTATGTTTAGCCACATGGCTTGGTACTTTTTCTCGGTTCTGCCTTCACATCTTGCTTCCTCTGTGTCTGACTGGTGACTCCTGATTCTGCCTTCCCCTTCCCAGAATTCTCCTCTCTGCTTGTCCCACCTATACTTCCTGCCTGGCTACTAGCCAATCAGCATTTTATTTATTAACCAATCAGAGTAACACATTCACAGCATACAAAGTGATATCCACAGCATTTCCTCTTTTCTTCTTTTTCAAAAAGGAAGGTTTTAACTTTAACATAGTAAAATTACATATAACAAAAGAGAGAGAAAGAAATACCTACTACCTACCAGGAGAAGAGAAAAAAACTAAAATCTAAAGTCCAGCCACATGCTCTGGCTTGAGCCATTTCGGGCCATGTGAGTTGGAGATCTGGCTGCAAGTAGCTTCAGCTGTGTGTAACTGGACTGCTTGTAGCTACGGTCGAGTGCAGCTCTGGCTGTGTGTAGCTGGACTGCTTGTAGCTATGGTCAAGCCTGGGGCCTGTAAACTCTAGCCAAGCTGGGGTCTGTAACCCCTGGCCTGTAAGGCCATCAACGGTTTTTTAATGAATTCTTGCCACATGGGTACCAAATGTAGATGAATTTCCAAACAGTCTTATTAAATAAGAAACACGGAGCCAAATACAGGGGTAATAGCCAAAGAGATCAGAGAAATAGCAAATAGCCATGACTAGCCTTAGCTTACCACCACACAGTAGCTTCCCTCACCTGCACTTTTATTGCCTTCCTGTTCTGCCTTCTCATTGGCTTTAAGCCCAGTCACATCACATCCTTGTCACTGCCTGTCTATACAGACCTCCAGGTCTCTGTGGTTGGTACTGGGATTAAAGGCATGTATCACCATGATTGGATGTATCCTTGACCACACAGAGACTCTGCCTGCCATGTGATCAGATTAAGGGTGTGTGCTACCACCGCCTGAATTCTGTTTTATGGCTCCCTATGACCTCTGATCTTCAGGCAAACTTTATTTATTAACATACAAATAAAATATCACATTTCAGCACAAATAAAATATCACCACAAGTTATAGTTACAATCATCTCATATTTTAGCTAAGAACATATCAGCTACAAGAATTAGATTCTTCAGGATAGGACAACTATTGGAGTAATCTCTGTAACTTGCCAATTGCCTTTGGCCTAGACATTTAGTATATGTTTCTTGCTTGATGTTGTTCTTGTTGGTTGAAGTTCCATTTTTGTTTATGTCACTACCTTTTCCTTCTTCTAGACAATACTTGATAACAGCATGCTTACTGTCAAGAGTTGAGGGGAGGTGTTTTGGGAGTCCACTCCACCAACAACCTTGGGGTCTCTGGCCTGATAGAGGCATGTTTTTTTCTGGTTATGTGACTGCTTAAAACTGAGAAGGGGGTGCATACTCTCTCTTGAGGCGGTCGGAAACCAGATGGCTGGTTCCATTCACCACCGGGCAGAATAGAGGAAAACGATGGCTGTTTACTTTGTTCTGTGAGTGTATTTCTCCCTATTTTATATTTTAATAAATCCATTGATACCCTTTAACAGACTCTTTTGGATTCACTTAACAAAATAGCCATCCTCTCCATTTGTTCCTACCTTGATGCACTAGACTACCACAGGCCCAAATCATCAGGACCAAGTAACTGTGAATCAGAGCCTTGCAAACTGAATCTTTTCTTAAACTGGTTATCTTGGGTGTTTTTTAGAAGTAATAGAAAGCCAAATAATTCTGGGAGCAATTAAGACTTGATAAAATGGGTCAAGCTAAAAGACATTATTTGGTGGAGGAAAAAAAATAATGTGCTTCCCCTCTAAGAAGTACAGAGAAGGGGCATGGCCAAACTGCTGAGGTCTTTACAGGTAAAAGAACACATTAATCTCTGTACTATATCCTGACAAGGAAAACACAAGAGATTAAGTGCCCTGAGTTTTCATTCATTTTTACTCCCATATGCCAAAGATACCTCCCATTTGCTAAAACCAAATGAACCAATAAGAGATTTGTATAGTACAGATCTCAGCTCATAGCTCACAGCATAATGAGTAAGATAGAAATATGCTTATATATGTATATTATATATATACATATATATATCAGTGTATTTCACTGATATACATATCAGTGTATATATCAGTATAATATATAACATATTTTATCATTTTCATATTATATATTGTATTATATTATTTCTTAAAAACTGGGTTTACTGCAATAAACAATTATCTAAATCCCACTGGTTTTCCATAATGATCACATTTATCAGGCCAAATTCAGCCTTATTGTTTGTCTTCCTTCCTAGAAGATGAGGTAAATACAGAATCACTACCTGAATTACACTCAATTTTGTGGCAAAGAACAAAGAATCAATTCCAGTGTCAGTTGCAAAAGCATCTGTCTAGAAATGGCACACATTAATTGTTCCCATGTGCCATTGACCAAAACATATCACATGGCTACCCCAGAGGTCAGACATGTATTGCTGTACAAGTACACATTGTAAGTTGTATTACAGCAAGGACAATCCTCTGGCAAACAAGTGGGCAATGTGACAAAGGAGTAAATGCATGGCGACTAAGAGTTCTCTGCCAAAGTCCACTCTGGCTCCACTCCAATGTCTACTCCTTCTATTGTTCCATATAGAAAATCCTTCACCTTTCTCCTTGGGCAGTTAGCCCTTTGTATATGAAAGTTTTTTTTAAGTCACATAGAATGTGAGAAGAATCAAAATATAAAAATCAGTCTATAACAAAAGGATCTAACTGTACAAATGTGTGAAATAATCTCATAAACCTGGGTAGGAGTGGGTTCAGGAAGAAACTACTGGATGGCAGCTGGAGGAAAATAGGTTTTTCACAGTGGAAATAAAAGATTGCAGGCAAGCAAGACTAGAATGGTCCATATGATGATGGATCAGCATTTGAGATATCAGTATGAATGAGGACGAGCTTTACATACATACATATGGACACATGTAAAAGGATTTGTGATGTGTGTACATGTATGGGTTAATACACATATTAATTTGCTCACTCTGTCAGTTGAGGAAGACCATAAGGAGTGACACCCTAGCAGCACTGAGCACAGGTCTCAATTTTTAACATCTTTCTGCAATGAAAGGAGGCAGAGCTCTGTGGTGACATGGCTAATTTTAGGACTGGACAGGATATTTATGAGATAAGCCAGGTGCTGGGAAGTAAGAAAGTGCTTCAGAAATACTCACTCCTACAAGTGGATATCAAAGGAATATGGAGCCAATTGAAAGAGTTCCCAACAGCCAAATCTTCAATTTGAGCAACAAAAGAAATAACATAGCATTGTATTTGTGGAAAGAGAAACCGAACCAGAGAGGAAGAACAATAAATCTCTCATAAAGAACTCTAAACTAATTATATAACCCTCCACATTGTAAGGATAGGCTTCAGTCTTCCAAAGCCCAACATGGAAAAAGGGAACTAAGTAGCTTTACAATAGACACACATTTTAAACACTGCTTCATCCAAGTGACTTAAACCAATACTAAAGTCAAACAAGTCTTGTCTCAAGCACAAGCAGGAAAATTCCAACTGTAAGGCCTGCCTAGGCCACATAGCAACACACTATCTCAAAGAAAGAAACTATACCAGTAATAACTCATGGTAATAGTGTATTGATAACATGTAAACTTATGCTCCCAGTCTAATCATAAATAAAAACAGCAGGCAAATTTCTACTAATGGACATTATATACAATATAAGACTATAAATATCAAAACTGTTAAGTTCATCAAAAAGAAGGAGCTGAAAGTGTTTAGAAAAAAATTCCTGATCAAATGATGCCTACATATATTTGAAACTTAAAGATAATTTTTTATCATGGATAGGAGTCTAGAACAATGATGATGAAAGAGGGGATTCAGGAAAAGCTCAGAAACAACATAAAGTATAGACTTTTAATTATATACAAACATTGGTTAATTAGTAAAGACAAATGCACCGCTGTGTGGTGTCAACAACAAAGGCATGTAGTAGCCCTCTGTACTAATTATAATCCTTCTATAAATCTAAAAAATAAAACTTTTTAGAAAATTGATGGATGGGATTATCAGTAAAATGGATAGCACAAAGGAAAGAATATAGAAAAGTGAAAAATACCTGGACTGAATATAGGTAAATGTAGATTTAAAGTTTAAAACTATGTTTAAAGCACAGAAGCTCAAGGTCCTCTGGAAACATCACAAAGTTCCAGGGCTTGTGGGATCCCAGGAGAGAAGAAAGAGGAGGAGATTGCACTCAGAAAGACAAGAGCTGGCAAGTAAGGCATTTAGGTACATGTGGGAGTCCAGTTTGTGGGAGCAGGCATGGTGGTGCATACCTTCAATCCCAGCAGTTGAGAGGCAGAGGCAGGCAGATCTCTGAGCTCAGGGTCAGTTTGGTCTACAGAGGAGTTCCAGGACAGCCAGAGCTACACAAAGAAACTTTGTCTTAGGAAAAGAAAAAGAGTTTGAGGCTAATTTGGGCTACATAGTGAGAATTCTAGAGAGGAGGAGAGTGAGAGGCAAGGGTAAGAATAATAGCTAAAATTTACCAAATTAACAGACATAATAATAGGCATAATACTACAAATTCAAAAAGCTGAGCAAACTCTACATCAGATAAATCCAAAGAAAACCATTGCAAGACTCATTTCAATTAAACTTAACAAAAACTAAAAACAAAGAAAAATATCTTGAAAGTATCTGGTAACACAGAGAACTTTTCTTAGAGAAAAAAAAATCATTCCAATTGTTATCAGAAGCCACAAAAAAACCCAAAAGTATGAAGGACAACATCTTCAGATGCTTACAGACACAAGCGGTCAACTCAGAATGCTGCCAAGGTGGCACAGCCATATCTGAATGGAATGGCAGAAATCATAAAACTAGCACAGTTGCTTGACAAAGATCTAGCAGAGCTGAGCCACATGATGGCTGCCATGTCACCTTTGGTTTTCATCTCCACCTGCTGTGTACTTAAGGGAATTTTAATATTTGTACAATTTGAGGATATTGGATTGATGGAAAATTTCTTATGAATCACTTATGCTTTCTCCCAGGAATGCTGCTTCTAAGCTTACCCAGGAAAGTCCTGAACATACTTTTTCCTCTGCTTTTAGGGAGATATCCTTATCTACTTGAAGGTCTTCCTTATGCCTTGGAGTTTGTGACACATAAAAAGGGCAGAGGTCTCTTCCTCAGGCTCTGAGACATTCTTGAAACATCTGTCCCTGTGTCCATGTGTCCCTTGTTCCTGTGTAGGAACAAGATATTCAAAGCAAAGTAAACTCAAAAAGATCAACAAGATTTGGTGGGCTAGAGGAGTTTGTCCACAATTCAGATTACAATCCTCTTTCCACTGTAAACTCAGACAATTATGTGGCATACAACTCTGCCCTACACAGAGACACATTGATGAGCAAAGTATGGAGTGGAAAGATGATGTAAAAGTATGAGGTGTCAGGAGCTCCCTCTCTTAGAAAAGTTAGCTCATGCAGAGCCACTATAATGTCATATGATCAAGGAACAACAGAATGCCAGGATTAGACATATAGACAAATTCTATGAATATATAAATGTGAAATGGTTGAAGATTTTGTTTTGGTCTAGTGTTCTTGAAGTAACCAAAGCTACCAGCCTGAGCACAGGCTGTCATATGCCTCTAGAGTTTCAAAAATTGTGTTATGGGGTTAATGAGTCAGAATACTAACTCTGTTTATTAAAGATGTCAAAACTTTAGGGAGAATGATTGGAAATGATAACTCTGTTCTGTCATAGTTTATTAATGATGACTAAAAGATGAGTAAAAGGAAGTGAAACACGTATCAAAAGCAAAAATGATATGATCTATGTTTTGCAACATCATGAATGTATCCCTGCTTACTAAATTCTATATAAATAAAGAAACACTCTGGCTGCTAGTAAGTCAGGCTGCAAGATTCTCCCAACCACCATAGACTGGCTCACTTCCTTCTCCCATCAACTCCTTACATCCTCTGCAGACCCATCCACAGCCAGATGGCTCCCAGCACCAAAGAAAATTCCAGGATTCATAATATATGAAAACATTCTCAGATAAAGAAAACCAAGGTAATTTATTACAATTAAAAAATGCTTTAAAATGGTTAAAGACAGTGACATAAAGTAAATGGTAAAAGAGATAACTGTAGCACATCAGAAGGGACAAGAGAGCAACAAGAGAGAAATGCTCATTAGAAATCAAAGGCTTTGCTTCTGTAGTTTCAAAAATGTCACTCTCAATGTGCTCAGTGTTTAAGCTACTTCAAGTCTAAGAAGTGAGAGGTTGTAAAGATTTCTACCTCACCAAAGAGGTTAAAAATCTGACAGCAGTGAACTATGATGTGTCATATGCACACTGTGACACCTAAAGCCACCACTGTAACAGAACATCTTTAGAAATGAAGACTTGCGAAGAGTCATAAACCAGTCTTAAGATTCAGAGGTGAGCAGGTTGTAGTAAATCATGACTGTAATTCTAGCCCTCAGTAAGTGGAGCTGGAATATCTGTCAACTTGAGGCCTACTTGGGCTATATAGCAAGACTGTGGCTCAAAACAAACAAAAAAAGAATCAGAATATGAACTTCCATATCTCCTTATTCTTGTAGGGATCACTGCAATTGACACTTTGAGTTCTTGTGTTCTAAAATAAGAAAGGAAATCTCCAGCTGATTTTCAGTAGTGTATGCAAGACATGTTTCATTGTTTTAAATGAAATCCAGAATGTTATCCCAATAAAATCATGTCCATTCTTGGGTGGGGGGGGGGGGAGTTTGTAACCTAATGCCAAAAGCATGATCTATGAAAGAAAAACAAAAGAAACATGCTCTGATCTCCAAAGGATCATATATCAGACAAAGGTCTCCTATCTGAAATGTACAGAGAAACCTCAAAAAGCAACAGCAAAAACAAAAACAAAACAAAACAAACAATCCAATTTTAGACTACATACACACAAAACAAACAAACAAATGTGCTTCCTAATGAAGACATGTGGATTACAAAAGCAAGAAAAACTGGTCACCATCATTAGCCATTGGAAAAGGAAAACTAAGGATGCATAGGACATTGCCACATGCCAGAATAAAGTATATTGATACTACCAAATACTGATGAGGATCCTTCAAACTAGTTTGGTCATGCATTGATGGTAAAATACAGAATAGTAGATTCACTCTGAAAAAAACTAGCAATTACTCAAAAAGTGAAAGATACATTTACCATATTACCCATCATTTGTATTTTTCATCATTTATCTCAAAGAAATGAAAACTACACCCACATAAAAAAACAGTAACCTTATCTGTAGTAGCCCTAAACTTTAAAAGAAAAGAAAAAAGTCCAAACACTTTATAATAAGAGGATTTTTAAACAAACTGTGATGAACTTGTATCATGGAATTAGCAGAGGGAAAGGAGCAAACTTCTAATACAGGAACAACTTGAGTAAATTTCAAGGGAAATGTGCTAAGGAAAAAGCCAATATTGAACACTCACATTGTAGCAGGAATCTTAAAAGTTCTTATTAATAAAATCAAACCTGGGCCAGGTATTAGGGTGAAATGCTGGATAGTCAGAGAGACAGAACAAGCCACAGCTATCTCACCTCGCCAGATCCTCAGCTGGTCTTATTTCCTCAGACTGGAAGCCTCTATGTCCTCATATCCGAATGACTCTCAGCTGAACTGCTGCTAGAAGCCTGAAAGCTTAACCAGCCCAAATGCTTCTCCAGGCCAAATGCCTCTCCAGGGCAAATGCCTCTCCAGGGCAAATGCCTCTAGTTTCTGGTCCTCACGCCTTATATACCTTTCTGCTTTCTACCGCCACTCCCTGGGATTGAAGACTTGCTTTCTGGGATTAAAGGCATGGGTCACCATGCTTGGGTGTATCCTTGAACACATGAATTTCTGCCTCTGGAATGCCAGGATTAAAGGCGTATGCTACCACTGCCTATCCTCATGTTTAATATTGTGGCTGTTCTGTCTCTGACCCCAGATAAGTTTATTAAAGTACACAATATTTTGGGGAATGCAATACCACCACACTCACATACTGTATGATTCTACTAAATAAATATTTTAAAATGACAAAAAAATGCATAATTGGGGAAAAGATGAGTAGCCAAAACTGAATGGTGATGAGAAGGAGGCAGTAGATGGAAAGAACACATGTAGGTGGCCACAGGAAGAGCTCTGTGGGATGGAACATGTCTGTATCTCAACATCAGTGATTATAAAGATCTGTGTGATGAGTGAGAACCACCCCGATACCAATGTTGTTCCTTGGTTAGAGCACTGCCCTTTATATGCAGAAGATGAAACCACTGTGGTAGTTTAAAAAAAACACTTGCACTCTCTGTCATCTTCCCGACTTCCTATATGCCTGCAATTATTTTAAAATAAAACATTTTTGAAGGGAGTTGGTGAATGTGTCTCATTTGGTAGAGTGCTTGCCTAGCATGCATGAGGCACTGAGTTCCACACCCAGCACCACATGAACTACCAGCACATGCTTACATAGTAGCATTTGAGAGGTAGAGGCAAGAGGATTAGAAGTTCAGTGTCATCCTCAACTACATAGCAATTTCAAAGCCAGCCTTAGATACTTAAGACTATGTCTCAAAACAAAATGCAACCAAAAAACACACAAGCAAAACTGCCAAACAGACTCCACTGTCACCCAGGGATCAGAGCAGGACCATTCAGTTTCTCCAGAGATCAGAAGGGACCAGAGGATTTTACCCCAGCCAATCAACCTGTTGATATGCACCTGCCCAGAGCTTTGACCCCACCAATCATCCTGCTGTTAACTCAGTCACCCAAACAGGACATCAACTTCAAGCATCATCAGTCTTCATAGCAAGAAAGGAGCAGATGAACAAAGAGCTGGAAGATAATCAATCATATCCAACACAGTAAACCATCAAACTCTGAAATCCAATGGGGAAGAAGGAAAAGAAACACTAGTAACCAACCTACCCATCAAAATATCACCTAACAAAAATCACAGGAAACAGAAATCCCATTTTAGTAACAATCTTAAATGTAAATGTTTAGTGTTCTTATGGGATTCCTGAGTGTGTGAAAGAGTAGGTCTCTGATTCTTGTGCCTTCTCTTGGGCTCTTTTCCTTCTCTTGTTTTTGTCTTGTCCAACTTCAATGTGATAGTTTTTCTTTTATCTTACCCTATTTTTCTTGTTATAGTTTTTAAAAATGAATGGATAGACGAATGAATGAATGAATGAATGAATGAATGAATGAATGTAAACCTAGCCATTAGGGTAAAGATTAGCAACTGAACTGTCATCTTCAGTGGAGTAACACTGAATAAGTATATCAACCACTCCAGGGCAGGCCTCATCTTCAGTAGTTGATCAACATTTAATGGAGTCCTCAGTTTTTTGTGCATTTTTATTTGGTTACAGTTTGGTGGGGGGTGTTGTTTTTTTTGGGGGGGGATGGCAATTTTGTTCTCTTTGTTTTGGGGGATTTTATTGTTGTATTGGATTTTTGTTTTTTGAGAAAGAACTTAAAGTTGAGTGGGTAGTGAGGGAAGAGGATCTGGAAGGATTGGTGGAATATATTTAAATTTAAAAATTGTTTTAAATAATGAAAGTGCAATAAAAAGAAAAATTATCATTATTCTCTATCAAAAAAGAAAGAAACTTAGAAACTATCAGAAAACTCATATCTAATAACACTTCAGTAAAGTTGCAGGATACAAAACTAACATACAAAAATCAGTAGTCTTTATATAAACCAACAATGAACTTAGAAAAAAAATGGGACAAATATTCCATTCATAATTCCTCAAAAATATTAAATAAGTTACATAGGAGTAACATAAAAAGGAAGTGAAAGGCCTCTATAATGAAAACAAAGGAAGCCAAAGAAAATACTACCATGCAAAAGCCTTCCATGAGGATGGATTAGAAGAACTGATATCATGAAAATGGCTACATTACCAAAGTTAATCTTGACACTCAATGCGACTCTCATCAAAATTCCAAAAACATTCTTTAGAGAACTAGAGAAAACAATCCAATGATTTATATGAAACTACAAAAGACCACAAATAGCATCCTAAGGAGAAAGAATTCAGCTGGAGACATCATAATGCCTGACCTCAGATTACATTACAGAGCTATAGTGAAAAGGCACCTGGTGCTGGCATAAAAGAGACAGATCAAAGAAACAGAACAGAGGACAAAGCTATAACTGCCTAATTTTTGACAAAAATATGCAGCAGGGAAAAGTCTATTCCAAAAATGGTGGTGATTGTATCACTTTGAACACATTAGTAATAACCTCAGAGTCACCAATAATGTGTCAGTGCTACATTAAGGAAAAGAAATGAGTTCTTCCCTTCGGAGTAATTTAAGCAAGGGTGCACCAAGATTTAAATTTTCTACTTCTTTCTCCATGTGTCTTCCATCTGTCTGTTGAGAGTCTGAATCTGTGCCTGTTTGTGTGTTGTCTTCTGGATCTGTCCCTGTATCTGTATGCACCACACAGAAAATATCACATGGGAAGGAGTGGGGGATAGTTAAAGAAATACTTAGGAGAGTTTTACCAGAGATTGAGTCAATGATTCCAACTGACCCAAATAATAAACAAATGCTAAAAGCAATATCAATACATTCCTTTCAATATTTGTGGTGGATATTGGTTTTATAAGGTTGCTTTTAACCTATCTGTTGCTTTCAACAAATGATTACCATATTATTCAGACTTACACATATGCATCAAGGGCATGGAAGAGTACATAATTTGAGATTATAGCTAAATGTGTAAAAATGTGAGTAAAGCCAAATAAAATAAAATAAAAATAAAATTTAAAACTAGAAAAGAGACCAAGAGAAGATGACAAGATTCATGGGAGGGAATGTGGAGTAAAAGAACACATGTGACATGCTAACAGAAATGAGACTAGGAGAGGGCTCCAAAGCAGGTGGGGGCTGAGCGAGTGAGAAGAAAGGGAACAAGAATCCACTAAAACACATTTTGTTCCAAAATTCCATATTATGGAGAAATGACTCAGCAGTTAAGAGCACTGGCTGCTCTTACAGACTCATGACTCATGACTCCAGTTCCAGGGGACTATGCCCTTGCCTAACCTCTGCAGGCTTGTTAATATGTTTGATGACCTATGTGTAAACTCTTACTAAAACAGAAAGAAGCAAGCATTAATTAATGTGTGTCCATCTTATGAACTGTGCTTAAGGTTTGCTTAAGGTTTCAGGAAGCTGCTATTGGAAAGTAAAAATCAGACTCACAGACTCACTCACCTACTCACTCACTGGAAGTACTTGCTACTTTTTTTTTTCATCAGTGTTTGTGAAGAGGAAGGGAAATCAGACCCTACGAATTTACACAGACTGGTAAAGCCTGTATAGCCTAGTTTAAATTTAATATAAGCTTCATGTAAAATCTAGCTTTTTCAAATGCTTTGTGCTTCATACTATTTTGACCAGTCTTCCCTAAGACTAGATAACATCTCTTGCCATGCTTCTATTTGACCATGCACCAAGCTGAATGGCCTAACTAATCCCACTGAGAATAAAAAAAAAAAATTCAAGAAAGGCACATGACAACATTTGGCTGAGAATGTGAGAAAGCTCATGGAGATCATGGGTCATAGAGAACTAACAAGGAAAAGTTCCACACTTACAACTGTACCTAACTCTGATTTTAAAAATATGATAGAAATGTTAAAATTATTCATCCATATTGGAGCTTGCTAACACTTTTTCTTTAGTTTCTCCAGCTACTGGCTCCTGAAACTAACTAACATCTGCTTAAAATGGATAGGACTTCAGTGAGCTCCTGTAAACGGTTTCATCACATGTGTGATGTCATGCTGATGTCGTCGTGTTTTCTGGTTATTCTGCTAAACCAAATGTTTTTAAATTTTGTTTTAGAAGTAGTTTCTACATAGTTCCTCTGTGATATGATGCTAACTATTGCTGGTGCTTATGTACAGATTCCTCTTAAACTATGTAAGCCTTAAAAAGACTGACAAGTCTCAGATATTTTTTGATCTGTACACAATTACTTAACTTTAAAAACAGTTTTACTACTTGATAGCTGAGTTTTTGTGAAGCCTTATAACCCAACTGTCTTTTAACATTCTGTAGCAACAAACAGCTTCATTTTGCAACAAACAGAAGCCATTACAGAAAACAACAACCAAACAAAATGCAGAGTGTGGAGCCTGGTTCCAATGAATACATTTATAAAATACTCCTACATCTAAGGCTCAGGGGACATTGTGCAAGAAGGGGCAGAAAGATTGTAAGAGCCAGAGGATCAGGGACTTTGCTGTGAGGTTGTATCTCCTAGTAACATCAGAAGTGACACCCATAAGCTCTCACCAATATGACTGCCCAAACATAAACTGAACAAGGATGACATCAATGCCAAACCGGACAAAGAAAAGCCCTTAAGGCCTCAACCCTACACAATGAACTGTAGGCAAGTGAGGAAAGTTGGCAGCATTAGAGGTGATCTTCTCCAGGGAAGAGCACACCAACTGGTTGTTCCATGCCAAATGGTTGGCCCTGACAACATACATGCAAGTAACATTATACAGACTGAACAGATTGTATTTATGAATGTATGTGTGTATACAAATATGGATGCAGTAACAATTAGTAAAGAAAAAGGACATGAAAATGAGAGTGGAGAAGGGTATAGCAGAGGTTTAGAGGGAGGAAAGAGAAGGGGAAAATCTTATAATTAAAAGAATCAATAAAGGTAAAAAAATGAACAGCAAATAAAAAACAAAAATAAATACATAAATCTAAAAATTAAAAAAATATAATTTCAAAAGCAAACAAAAAGGAGATGGAGACACATGCCCACCCAGAGCCATTTGCCCTAGGCAAAAAGAAGAAGCCACAGGCCTATGCCTTGAGGCCAGGCAGTCAGGTACCATTATGGTGAGCAAATATATAGTGGGGTACAGGAGAGAGAAGCAGAATGGTTCATGTTCTGTGAAGAAAGGCAGATCTGAAGAGGCAAAAGCGGTGAGGAACAAGCTGATGCAGGAGACCTGCTTGCCACCCAGGGCCCTGGAGAAGTCCGGTCCTGGGCCTGCTGCCAAGGACCATGTCTCGGTACATGACCCTGCTGCAGCCGGGATCTGTGTTGATGTCCATGGCTCCTGTTACTACTGAAGGAAATGAGGATGCTTAGGGCCACCACATGGAGCCACATTGGTGCCTGAGGACCATGCTACTGCAGGGGCCATCCCAATCTGAGTAACCTAAGCTGCCACCTGGGGTCATCGGACTTGAGCTGAAACCGAGGACCATATGCTGAGTCCTACTGCAACCAAGGCCTGTGTTGATATCCATTGCACCTGTTACCATTAAGATCCCTTCACCAGCTCCAGCAGGTCATAGATGGGGTAGATGTTAGAGAGTGCCCACTTAAAGCCCTGGATGTATGTCTGGGTGGTAGCTGGGTTGTTCTGACTGGGCTGCTGGGACCACCTGCCCCAGGTGAAGGGCAGGGCCAGTTTTCCCAAGTGTAGGGTGGGAGGTAGCGCTCCTATTAGGGATGGGACCAGATTTCCTGTGCAAGGGTGATTGGGGTCCATTATCCTAGGGCCAGTGAGGGGTGGGACAAGCTCAGCATGACCCTTATAGTTCCAGACAAAGTTCAACACATGATTCAACACATGATTCACACGGGACCCTGTAGTAAACACCAACACAGACCCCAGCTGCAACAGGTCCATGGGTCCAGACATGCCCCAGGTACCAGTACAGGCCTCTCAGATTTGCATGGGCCCATCAGGAGCATGGTTCCCAGATTCCAACATGGCCTCAGATGGCAGCCCAAATCCCAGGCAGTCCTATGACCTGTGATGGTAACAGAAGCCACAGACCTCATCTGTAATGACTGTTTATGTTGGCTGTTTTGAAACAGGGTCCTAGTCCTGTTTTCTTAGCCCAAGCTTAGCCTTGGAACTCATGGGATTCTTCCGGCCCTAGACATGCAAGTTCTTGGATTAGGCACCATGTCTGGTTTTAAATATCTTTTTTAAAGGGACTGGTGTCTTAGTTAGGATTTCTATTGCTATGAAGAGACACCATTATCACAGCAACTCTTATAAAGGAAAACATTTAATTGAGGCTGGCTTGCCGTTTGGGGTTTAGTCCATTATCATCATGTGGGACATAGCAGTGTGCAGGCAGACATAGTGCTGGAGAAGGAGCTGAGAGTTCTACATCTGGATCAGCAGGCAATAGGAAGAGAGAATACTGCCATACTGGTCCTGACTTCAGCATCTGAGGCCTCAAAGCCCGCCCCAGTGACATATTTCCTCCAACACCACACCTACTCCAACAAGGACATATCTCCTAATAATGCATTTAAACACATGAGTCTATGGGGGCCGTTCCTATTCAAACCACTACAGCTGGAGAGATGGCTGTTAAGAGCACTTGATGCTCTTACAGAGAACCTGGGTCACTCTGGTCCCAGTACCCACATGGATCTAGTGCCCTCTTCTGCCCTCCAAGGGCAATGTTATATTATTAAAGAGATGGAAAAGGCAGAAAGAGAGAGGTGAATCTGACCTTTAGGCAGGACAAATTATTGACGTAAACATGGTCTCAGCTCTCACTCACATGAGTAAATGGGCCAAACCTCCAGGGCAATATGTCCCACACCATACGGGCAGATGTAGAGTGAACCTACACCATGTGGGTAAATTCAAGAAATTCTCACAGGAAGAAGCTGGCTATAACCTTTATTAGGGTGCAAATGACTACATTACACATTCCTTTCCAAAGTCTCTCCCTTCCTTGCCTGGCCTCAAGGGAAACTGGCAAGTTGGTCTTTTAGCAAGAAACATTTATCAGGTACACACATTATACACATTCATACATACAGGAAAACCACATAAAATTAGTAAAACTTTTAAAAAAATATTTTAAATACTTTTTAAAGGTAATGAATAAAGCAAATCTCTGAGATAAAGTATTTGCTGCATTTATAACTAACAAGGTATTAAGGTCTAGAATGAACATAAAGAATGAACATAAAGAATAACCTGTACAGTTACAGCTTAAGGAATGCCATAAAGAGGGAGCAGAAAAGTTGTAAGAGCCAGATAACAAGGGCACTTGCTGATATGTAGGTTATTTTAGATATTACAGAGATGTTATACCTATGAAATATCAACAATACAGTTGCCTAAACAAGGCCTGCATAATGACACCAGCAGTCAACTCCCCAACTTGAATAAGGAAAACTTAACAAGCCCTCCCCTATCTCACATGAAGACCTACAGTCAATCAATGGATGCTAAAAAAAAAAAAAAAGGAGGATGGATGAATCAGTCATAAACCTGTGATAGGTTATCTGCTCTGGAATAATCCTTTTGTACACTGAAGAATTGTCATTCAGATTGGTTTCATAAGAAGCTGATTAGCTGGTAGCCAGGCAGGAATTATAGGTGAGACAACCAAACTAAGAGAGTTATGGGAAGAAGAAGGGTGAAGTCAGAAGAGACACCAGCCAGGCACCGAGGAAGCAGGACATGTAGAAAATGAGGTAACAAGCCATAAGCCATGTGGTAAAGCATAGATAAGAAATATGGGTTAATTTAAATGTAAGAATTAGGTAGTAGCAAGCCTTAGCTATCAGCTGAGTCTTTATAATTTATATTAAGTCTCCAAGTCAGTTATTTATTTAGGAAGCGGCTCTGGTTATTTGGGAATAGGTGGACAGGACAGGAAAACTCTACCTACAGTTATCCAATCCCAATTCCAAGTGGCTAGCCCTTAAATACATTGACATATGAGCAACACTAAATAGATAAATTATGGGTGTAACTAACATTTATAAAAATACTGAATTCAAAAAGGAGTGGGGAAAACATGGAAGGAGTTGGAGTGGAGGGGAAGAAGTGAAATAGTACTCATTCATGAAATTTAAAGAAAAAAGTTTAAATTAATTTTTTAAAGAGAATAATAAAAGTAATAGGCAGGTGAGGTGGCTCAGTAAGTAAAGGTGCCTGCTGCTAAGCCTGATAACCTGAGTGCAGTCCCTAGAATACACACAGTGGAAGGAGTAAACTAATGTCCATCAATTATCCTCTGGCTTCCACGTGTGTGCTCTTGCACATGTGTGCCCATCCCTGCAACACACATAAAAATTAAATAAATGAATAAATGTAAATTTGTATACATTTTTAATTAAAATATCACAAAACATCATTTCCCCTTTTCTTTCTTCCTTCCAGGTCCTCCAAAGTCCCCTCCCTCCAATTCTTCCATTCTCCCCTCAAATTGATATCCTCTTTTTCTTTGATTATTATTGCTGTGTGTGTGGGTGTGTGTGTGTGTGTGTGTGTGTGTGTGTATAAATACACATAAATATATAAACACAACCTGGTGAGTCCATTTTTTAGTTTGTATGTACATGGTTTCAGTTTTGAACTTCTTGTATTGGATAACCAATTATGGGGCTCATCACTGAATCCTTGAGAGAAGCCAATTCTCTCTTTCTTAGCAGCAGTCATTAGTTGCCTGGAATTCTTTCTATGGGGTGGAACACTGTGAGATTTCCTCCCTTCTATATTAGCATGTGTATTGATATTGTCATTGTTTATGCAGACAAAGTAGAAACTTACACAAAAGACTTTCTAGTATTCTAGCTCTTACATTCCTTCTGCCCCCTTTTTGTGATGTTTCCTGAGCCAAACATGCAGAAGTTATGATGTAGATATAGCCAATGGGACTGGACTTCCCACGATACTGTATCTCAGCATTGTGATCAGTTGTGATTTTCTGTAATGGTCTCCATTTGTTGGAAAGAGAAGCTTATTTGATGAAGGGTGGTTAGTTACACTTAACTATGAGAATGAAGATAAGATTTAGTATGCAATTTAGGAATTATGCTGGTCTATAAAATGTTGATAGTAGATTCTCTTTTAAGAGCAGTAACTTCACTAGCCTATGGAAGCTGGCTAGGTGTCTAGAACCAGGTGTGATTTCCCTCCTGTTGAGTGGGTCTTCAGTCCAGTTAAATAATTGTGGGCTACCACCAATATTGGAGTTCTACTTACTGCATTTAAGTTTCCTCCTTAACCTTTTCTTCTGAACTATATTCTAAAGAAAATCCACTATGGGTACAAAACCATTGGAAATTCCTGAGGCAAAATTCATTTTCAAAACCCTTTTTAATAAAACTGAAAGATCTTGTCTTGCTGTTCATTGTTGTGGTTCATAGATGTTTCATCTGGGTGGTATTATTAATTGCTCCTTTCCCTTGGCAGATTGAATAGTACTATGAAAACTAGGCCACAGGAAGGAGGTTTTCAGGCTAAATACAGCTCAAATAATCTGAGTTCTGTATCCTAAATTAATGGTATCTTCAACAATAGGGGCTTACCTTATATCTCTGAAAGGCAACCAAGGGTAAGACCAAGAGTCTGTTTGGGGAGCCACTTGAACTAACCTGAACAACATTCAAGAGGAGATTTCTTCTGTTTGGTACTGGAGTTTTGTTAGTCTATGGTTTTTCTGGGAAACATTGCCAGTCAAAGCATATGTCAGCTCATACATATATATATGAGCATATATATGTGTGGTGTATAATTTTAAGTAAATATATTATTCCTTGTAATGTTATCAAACAAATTTCCTGTTGTTTTTTAATCCCCTTTTTCCTTCTTTATTGACCTCTTTCTCATTCCCAGTTGAAGAACAGCTCCCCATTTTTCCATTTTTGGGTTCATATCACCTATATCCTGCTATTCCCCTCTCAAGACTCCCGTAGTTCCTTTATACTTTCATGGTTTCTGCAGTTATTCCATGTTGCATGCTCAAATATGAAGATTTAGAGGTAGGAATCAGCTCTAAATGTAGACAGAATAAGTGGTATTTGCCTTTCTAGATCTGAGTTACCTCATTCAATATTATATTTTCTGGGTCCATCCATTGACTCTGCAAATTTCATGATTTCTTTTCTCTTTACAACTGATTAATATTCCATCATGTGTTTGTACCATTTTTACATTATGTATTTGTAGGTTGAAGAATATATAACCTGTAGGTAGGTTGTTTCCATTTCCTGGCTATTGTGAGTAGGGCAGTGTTGAACATGGTTGAGCAGGTATTTGTGGAGTCAGATGAAGAGTCCTTTGGGCAGATGAGAATGAGTAGTATAACTGGGTCATATGGTAGATTTTAGTTTTTTGAGGGTTCTCTATAATGATTTCCGGAGTGTCTGCACCTATTTGCAATCCCACCAACAGTGAGTAAGGGCTCCTCTTTCCCCACAACTTGAGAGCATTCTTATCATTTGTTTTGCTGATCTTGGCCAATCTAACTGGGGTAAAATGAAATCTCAAATTTGTTTTGATTCGCACTTCCCTACTTGTTAAGGATTATGAACAGTTTTGTTTTGTTTTGTTTTGTTTTAGGTATTCTTAAGTCTTTTTTTTTTATTTCTTCTATTGAGAACTCTGTTTAGATTCCTAATCCATTTCTTTTTTCCTCTTTTTTTAACTAATTTATTTTTTAAGTTTTTTTAAAGTACTAATCCCAGTTCCCCTTTCCTCACTTTTTCCTACTCCCCGACCTCCCCCAGTCCCACCCCCCAACCACTCCTAAGAAATTGGTAAGGCCTCCCTTAGGGAGTCAACAAAGTCTGTCATACTAAGTTGAGGCAGGACCAACACTCCCACCCCCACCCCAGTGCCAAGGCTAAGTAAGGTAACCCACCCTAGGGAATGTGTTCCAAAAAGTCATTTCATGCACCCAGGATAAGTCATGGTCACACTGCCAGGGGCTCCCCAAATAGACCTAGTCACCCACATTCAGAGGGCCTAGCTGGGTCCCGTGCATGTTCCCCCGTTGACAGGCCAGAGTCCATGAGCTCCCACCAGCTTGGGTCAGTTGTCTCTGTGGTTTTCCCCATCATCATCTTGACCTCACTTGCTCCTGTAATCCCTTCTCCCTCTCTTCAACTGAAGTCCAGGAGCTC
>CABHPQ010160234.1:0-40212 GCA_902168405.1 Peromyscus aztecus
TGTTGGCAGCTGTACCTAAAAAGGATATGGCACTTTCTGAACTAAAGCTCAGTTTGGATCATGTCCTAATTACTTTTCAATTGTTGTGACAAAGGACCATGGCCAAGGTAACATATAAAGAAAGAGTTTATTGGGGCTTACAGTTTCAGAGGGTGAGTCCGGGACTATCATGGTGGGGAACGTGGCAGCAGGCAAGTAGGCATGGTGCTGGTGTAGTAGCTAAGAGCGCACATCTGATCCACAAGGAAGAGGCAGAGAGGGTTAAGTGGGAATGGGGTTGGCTTTTGAAACCCCAGAGCCTACCACCAGTGACACCAGTGGCTTCTCCAACAAGGCTACACCTCCTAATCCTTCCCAAACAGTTCCACCATCTGGGGACCAAATATTCAAATATATGAGCCTATGATGTCCTCATGCAAGCCACCACATCTCAGAAAGATGATGGTGTCTTCAAGGTTTGTCTACTCCTCAAGTTGGCATTAAAAAAAAAAAAAAAGAAGATTGTTCTATAACCTTGATGGAGGACAGAAGAATTGTTAGAAAAAGGCAACCCCAGAGCTAAAAGGTGAGTGCCAAAAAGTTTGCCCATTAGTTGAAATTCTCTCATAGAAAAAACAAATATCCACAGATCCCTGTGAGACCAGCATGTGTAGACTGAAGAATCTATCACAATTATCCTTCTGGAAGACATGGTAGATGCTTGGGTGGTGGTCAGTGTGAGCAGAAATATTGGCTGTGGTTAGGTTGGTTTTTTAAGGGAGGAGTGTTTTTTGAGACAGAACATCTGTAGTCTAGGTGGTTCACCCCCTCCTTCTACCTCTGGAATGGTTGAGATTACAGACATGTCAGCTACCACCATGGTTTAAGCGTGAATGGGAATAGAACCCAGGGCCTTTGCTATACAGGGATGGCACTCTACAAACTGAGCTACATCCTCTGTACCAACCAAGATCTGTCTCGGCGGGGGGTGGAGAAGCACATGTGTGTTACTTTTCTGGGGTCCCTTGTAACAAAGTACAAGCAACCAAGTTGCTCAAGTCACATGAAGGCATTACCTCACAGTCTTGTAGGCTCCAAGGACAAGACCAAGGTAATGGCAGGGTGGATTCCTTCTGAAGGCTAGGAGGGAAAAAACATGTGTCATGCCCCTGCTTTGTCTTGTGACAGTGGTTTGCCTTCAACCCTTGGTATCCCCGGGCTTGAGCAGCCATCACCAATCTCAATCGTTAACGCTCCACATTGTCTCTATGTGAACACGGCTCCTAACTTCCTTTGAATAGCATGTTTTATAGACTTCCTTTCCCAAGGGTAATCTGGCAAACTTCAGAGCACATTCAAAATAAACACAAATAGTTGCCAGGTAGAGAAGTATCAGGTTTTGCCATGAGTTCACATAAGCCCCGGAGAGAAGCGCTGCACCCGAAGTGACGGAGAGAGGTGTAAACACCATAGTTAAAGCCAAAGCTCATCAAATTTTACTATAAAGAGCTAGATAGTAAATATCGTAGGTTTGGGGTTTTATAGTCTGTGTCCCAATGAATGCAACTCTGTCATTTCATGGTAACAATTTTAACAAACAGTAAACAAATGAGCATCATTGTTTCCAATAAAGCTTTATCAGCAAAAAATCAGGCTCCTATCCCTTGCTGGTGGGATTCCTTCATCATCCTACCACATCCTTTTATCTCATGCTGTTATTCTTCCTCTTGTGTTCCAATCAGATCTATCCCACTTGTGGTCTCTCCCCAGTGTAACCTCCTATTTTCCCTCCCCTTCACACAACATTTCAAGGATGATCTACGCTGACAGCTGCCTGACCCTCAGAGCACCCTTTCTAACCTGTCCTGGTTTTAGCTGAATGAATTCAAGCTCCCCCACCCTGTCCCGTGTCCACAAAGGAGATAATAGCATCAGCATCCACACCGGGCAACCCAGCACTGAGCTGGAGTGGTGCAGTGTGTATAGAACCGTGTGTATGCGGTGGAAAATACTTTCAGGTCATCCGTTTCGATTTATGAATCTCTTTGGCAGCCTTTGTTCCTACTCTCACATGAGGCTCTGCCAAGTTTAGAAATACTTCCTCTGAATGACAATAAATTTGGTCTCCCCTAATCTTTCTCTCCATAGATAAAATCTCATTGAGGTTGCAATAGCCCTAACGCTTAACAGTAACCGTTTTCTTGCTTGATTTCAACACCCAAAGCAAATGAATCTGCGGGCCTCCGATGTCTGAGGTCGCAGCTGCTTGACTCAAGGACTCTTGCCTGTCCGTATCCTGACAGTTGGAAGCTCCCTCGCTTGGATAACTGCCTCTCATGCTGTTTTATTTTATGAAGTCAAGACCATTGATAAAACCCAGACAGTTTGCAGAAGGGCCTAGAGAAGGTCATTTCTCTGGACTCTTGGCTGCACCTTCTCCGACAACAGATGAATTCACCAGATGTATCAGAAGCGGCTCTCTTTTCCTCATGCAAGATGAGCGTGCCCTTTGTTTGATGAGCCTCGGAGAGCTTAAAGGTAAGGAAGCATAATAATATGTCATCTCGATCTTGCTTTTCTCCTTAATTCTTTCTTTATTACTTCTGCAACTGGCCAGGTGCTTAGCATAGAGGCAGACACATGGAAGACTTGTAAAAAGGCATTCGCCTATCATCGCTGCCATCAACCTCGCAGTCAGCTCCCCTCTTTCCTGTGTCTACTATACTCCAGAAAACTCCCTCAACCACTTAGAAACTGTTCAAAGAAGTGCCGGTGCAGGTTATAACCTGAATTGATAATTAACTGATCAATCTTCTTTTTTCCCCCAGCACAGTGAAAATTACTGTGCATGCTTCCAGTGAGCCGTGGGGGAATAAAACACCTCTGAATCCTGTTTCCTTTCCCTGTTCATTGCTAAGTGCGTATGCAGAGAGAGAAGACACCGCAATGTACAGAAGAAATAGGTGAGGGCAGAGGCCAGAGGGTCATGAGGCCAGATGCAAAGCCCGGCGGGGCCCCCGTGGTGAATGTTTTCATTTCTCTTCCCTTTTCCCTTCTTGTCATCCTCTGCTTCTGTTTCTTCTTTTTCTGCTTTTCACCCTCCCGATGTAAACTGCATGCAGCAATGCACTCTCACAGCTATGCTTTCTTTTGAAAGAGTATTGTTGCCCCCTAAAAGCAATGACTAGTATTTTTTTTTCCTTTGGAGTTTGTACAATGTCATTGCTAATTAGTAATTATCTAAGAACCGGATTTATTTCTTGGACCATTGGCCTGTCACTGCCACAGGCCTTGACAAGTATAAATCAAAATGGAAAAATAAAATATTTTCCTTGTCAGGACCGCTGACAGCAGTGATGATTTAGGGGGTTCCTGCTCTTTCCTTTTGCCCTCTCCTCCCCTCCCCTCTCTCTGGTTACTCACACTCAGCTGTGTTCCCCCAGTGACCAATGAGCAAGGAATCCACCTTAGGCTCCCGGGGCGGTGGTGACTCACAATAATCCACCTCTCTCCTGACAAGCCACCTGCGAGCGACTTTCGCTTCCAAGGGCTGGGCAGGGCTCTGTACACAATGTGGTCTCCTCTCATTAAAGGCTGCTGACTGAGGGCCAGGTGGCCGACAGGCTGGCCCCAAGTGAGCCCACAGGAAAGATGACACCAGCGAGGTTCAGAGTCGTAGGGGTGGCCTTTGGGAGTCCAGCATGAAATCACCCCGTAGGCTCACGGACTTTGCAGTCCTCTAGATCTGAATTTAAACCTTCTCTAGCCTGGGAGACCTTGAGCTTCTTCCTCTGAGTCTCTTAGTCTCATTTTTTGCATCTATAGATCAAAGGTAACCCTGCCCATTTCGTAGGTTTCTTGGGAGTGTCCATGGCACGGAAAGTACCTAGACGATGGGGGTGAGAGCAAGGAGGATGGAGGGAGACAGAGACCAATACCACCACCTGGGGACACGTGCAAGTTCATCTGGAGTCGTGTGGGAAAACGGAACCCAGCCAGCCCCAAGTACACAGAGACCACAGAGAGCAGTTCCTTGCTTCCAACAATGGTTATTTCCTGAACTTGCTGACTACACAGCGCCACCTAGGGGCGGAGCACGCTTGGAACCGCAGAGGTCCCCACAAGGCCAGCTAACCGCACACAGTGCCTCTGTCTCTTTTGGCCTTTCCTAGCCTCCAGCTCTCCTCTTGCCTCTGCTCCCTTCTTTCCCATCCCATGTCCTTTCCCACCCAGTCCTCATTCCTTCTCTTCCTCTTTCCCCTCTTCCTGGTGCAGCGTTTTTCACACTGGGGTCCTCAGGGCTTTGGACAAAATGTTAATCTGTGGGAAGTCAGATAACAACCATTCCCAAACAGTTCTGCCCCTCCTCTTACGCTCCCTGTTACTGACTTCTTTTGGATGGCACCAAGAACTACTGGGTTGCCATGGTTACGTTGTCCCTGGGCTGGGACGGGGGCTCTCTGGTGCTGTGGACAGTAGGGCCTGGGGATTTCCTCCGCGGTCAGGGAGAAGGCAGTGTGATGGGTCATATCTGTATCCCTGGAGCTTATTTTTCCTAATGGGAATCCCAGTGTGAATATTTTCTTGTTCTCTGACCAAACTAAGGACTACACCCAAAGAGCTCACAAGCTAAAAGAGGCAACAGAGTTCTTACTTAAAATGGGAGAGCAGAGCTGGAAAGATGGCTCAGCGGTTAAGAGCACTCGTTGCCTTTGCAGGTGACCCGGCCTCTATTCCCAGCACCTACATGGCAGGTGTCACAACTGTGTGCAACTTCAGGGTATCCAACACCCTCCTCTGACTTCCATGGGTACCATGCACACATGCGGTACACATACATATATGCAAGCAATCACATAAAATAATTTTAAAACTCTAATATACATACAATATACACGGGGAGCACAACAAGCCAATAGGAGAATGAAGGCTATTTTGGTCAAGTCTACATTTTACGAGCCTTTCCAATTTCCGACCACTCATTCTAGAAACTGTGAGTTATATACAGTGCTGGAGTATTCCTTTTAAAACACATTTACAAAGAGATGTTGGATTCTGTTCAGCATTCTCTCCACACCTCCTTAAGTCTCTCTCATTTTTCTCAAGAGCTAAGATTTGCTTTCAAATCCCAACAAGTTGCCCTTGAAATGAGATCAAGTTCGTGCAATATAAAGTGTTTCAAAAACCTCAACATGAGCCCTACAGCACAATAATAAACTTCCTGGAGCATTATCAGAACACATCACTTCTGTAAATATGTGTGTTTCTAAATTTCACAGAAAATTATTGACTACTAGTTTAGGTAGTCAAGAGCATAAAAATCAAGTTACTATGCTTCTGTTACTCATCTTTTGCCAAACCTAATGCTATTTAGTACGCATGCTTGTTCTGATTATGAAAAACAAAATCCAAAATATGTTTGGATTTTATAAATCATCTAGTTCACATCAAAGAGCCTCAGAAAATATATTTAAATTCCAACCATCCCAATAGTGGCCAATATACATACACACACACACACACACACACACACACACACACACACACACAGTGATTACCTGTGTCAGTTGAAGAACAGATAGAAGTGCCTAGATAGAAATAGATAGAATATGCAGCCATGTGTGCATATTCTTCTCATTTTTCCCTCGCTGAGGATCATGTCTCGAATGCAAAATGTGGAACCACAGACCTTAGCCATAATTTTACTTTCTATGATTTCAGTTGCCTGTGGTCAACCTCAGTCTGAAAATTGCAAATGGAAAATTTTGGAAATAAACAGCTCATAAGTCCTAAATGTGTACCATTCTGTATAGCATGACAAAAATCTCTCACTGTCTCCTTCTGTCCTGCTTGCAATGTGAACCATCCCCTTGTTCAGCATATCCACATTGTATATGCTACCCGCCTACTAGTCACTACGCAGCCATCTTGGTGATCAGATCCCCGGTTGGGATATCGAGGTGCTGTGCTCAGCTTAAGCTTAACAGTGACCCCCAAGCACAGCTATAGTGATGCTGGCAAGCTGGCTATGCCAAAGTGAAACCTGAAAGTGCTTCCAAAAAGTGTCATCCCACATCATCACAGGAAGGATGAGTGATGTACAGCAAGATCTTTTGGGAAGAGGAAGAAAAATCATAGTCATGTTCCTTTTATTACAGTGTGGTGTATGAGGATTCTGTGAGGAGGCATTGTTATAATCTCTTACTGTGTTCAATGTATAAACCTCCACAGGTAAGTATGCATAGAAAAAAATCAGGGTGTATGTAAGGTTTGGTTCTTGTGAGATTTCAGATAGTCACTGGGAACACTGGGCCATATTTCCTGTGAATAAGAGGGATGGCCGTAATTGGCTCACATACTGTGCTGTCCAAGAAAAGCAGATGAAAACAATTGATAAAGCAAATAGAAAGAACGTAGGATCCAGCCAGGTTCAAAGTTCTATGTAGTCAAACAAAACAAAAGTATATTTATTTAATTTTAAGTCAAAGGAAGGCAAAATTCAACTTGGTAGCTTTGCCTAGGGATTCTAATTCAACTTGATATGAGAGATAGCCTCATGACCCAAATGTGAGGATGCAGCTATTGGCTACTTCCTTCCCTAAATTGTTATGTCTGTGCTATGGATGGAAACTGCAGGTAAGTTAGTATCCCTAGCAAGTGCAGATGACTAGTCTTAGAGGCAACTTACTAATATGATCTCTGATCTTTATAGACCCCAGAAAACGGAGTCAGAAATCCCCAAAATTTGCATGAAGGAATAACCACCAAGATATTGTAGAAGAGCAGAATTGCTCCCTCGGTGGAAAGTGACATCAGTATAGAATTCAAGAGAATCATCAGGGCTGCAACAGCAATGCTTTGTATTCATGAATTTGTATGTACTGGTTCAACTGCTTCAGTACAAGTGGCCTTATAAAATCTAAGGGGTCAATCTTTGATTCTACAACAAAATACATAATTAGTTAATGGATTTAAATGTGTAGTTTATTACTTACTACTGAAATTCTATTGTTTCTCTGGCTTTTGAACACTGGAAAGACCAAAGAAGCATGGTATTTATTACTTTAGATAATGGGTTAGCGGAAGGTTTCTCAGGCATTTGATTCACTTAAAAGGGAATCGAGCATATTAAGTTCATAGGTGGAGTTTTATGCACCTCAAAAGGTATTTCTCCCATTTGCCTCATTTTATTCACTTTCATGGAAATTGACATTATCTAACATAACAGATAAGTTATCTGTTTGCTTATTTTCTGTCCTCTGCTTATTCGTCTGTGAACTTCATTGAAGGCAAGATGTGCCTGCATTTTGATCCTGGTAGATGCCCAATGTCTGGACCAAAGCTGAAAATTGATGTTGTTAGTGAATAAACTAATAAATAAGTTTCATAAGTAAAATTTGAAAATACAAGCAAGAACAGAGGCTTGGAATGTGGAAAATTTGGGGGGGGGGGGTTCGAGACAGGGTTTCCCTGTGTTGTTTTGGTGTTTTAAGGACTCATTTCTTTAATTATATGTTTGTGTATGTGTGTTTGTACAGAATGAGTGCAGTTGACCGAGGAGTCCAGAAGAGGACGTCAAACCCCCTGAAGCTGGAGTTACAGGCAATTATGAGCCACAGCTTGGGTGCTGAAAAACTTAACATTGGTCTTCTGTGATAGCGGTATATGGTCTTAACTCCTGAGCCATCTCTCCACCTCCAGAGTGTGGACTTTTCCTACAGCAAGCACTATTTGACAAAAACATGAACTGCTCAGAAATCTTCTCAGAACGCAAAGGCAATCCCCAAAGACACCAGCGTTCGCTTGTGACATCTCACAATCTCTCCGAGTTCCCTGACCTAGGAGGTTGACTTCAGTACAGACACACTCTCAGTTTTGCCAGCTTTCGATGACAGCCATTATTCTCAGCAGTCACTTTGCCGTGTGGAAATACTCATTCTCTGAGATGAGAAAACTGAAGCAGAGGAAGAGCCGAGAAACCTTCCTGCTTCTGTGGAGCCAGTGGTGCTGTGTGGGAGGGGATTGATGTCTTTCTTGTTTCCTGACATGGGATAGCATCAGCCGGTCCTGCTTAGCTTTGTGGCACTTTTAAAGTCCAAGCCCAAAGGATGTTAACCTAGTGCGGTTCCTCTGTCTCCTGTACCTAGTGCGGCTCCGCTGTCTCCTGTACCTAGTGCGGCTCCTCTGTCTTCTGTACCTAGTGCAGCTCCGCAGTCTCCTGCACCTAGTGTGGCTCCACAGTCTCCTGCACCCAGTGCAGCTCCTCAGTCTTCTGTACCTAGTGCAGCTCCGCAGTCTCCTGTACCTAGTGCAGCTCCGCAGTCTCCTGTACCTAGTGCGGCTCCTCTGTCTTCTGTACCTAGTGCGGCTCCGCTGTCTCCTGTACCCCCTCACTTCTCTCTAGCCTCGTTCAGTTTAACCCCATCTCAGCATAGATGTCAGAAAAATCTACCAGCTACAAGATCAATGTCACTCCATGACACTCCGAGGGATTCTGGTAACTGTCATAATTTGCTTCTCTGTTGCTGTGGTAAAACACCATGACCAAAAGCAACTTGGGAAGAAATGGGTTTATTTTTGCCTTCCAGGTTGCAGCCTACCATCGAGGGAAGGCAGGACAGGAACTCAAGGCCGGAACCTGGAGGCAAGAACTACAGCAGAGGCCTTAGAGGATGCTAGTTGTCGGCTTGCTCTCCCTGGCTTACTTAGCTTTACAGTCCAGGCTGACCTGCTCAGAAATGGAACCACGAGAGTGGACTGAGCCCTCCTCCACCAGTCAGAAATGAAGAAAATACCCCGAGCCAGACGGTGGTGGCCACGCCTTTAATCCCAGCACTCGGGAGGCAGAGCCAGGTGGATCTCTGTGAGTTCGAGGCCAGCCTGGTCTACAGAGTAAGTTCCTGGAAAGGCGCAAAAAAACAAAGAAAATACCCCACAATTGTGGAGAATGGGAGAAGCCTTGAGTGGATGTGTAAAGAACCAATGAAGTCCTGAGTGAATGTGTATTATTGACACAGGCCAATGTCTCAGACCTGTGGGAATGTCAAAGCCCTCTCCACACGAGTCAGGCTCAGAATTTGCCAAGTCTTCCTCTGGTCCCAGTGCAGATGTTGACAATGTGTACAAGTACAAGTGTTTATGAGCAACTGGCCAGTGTGACCCAAAACTAGCAACTGCAGCTTCCTCCTCGCAGATGTCTACAGAGACTGCTCACTGCAGGGGGCACCGACCAGCACTAGCTCGCTCCTCCCCCCACACTGAGCAAGGTTCCCAGTTGCTACATAAATGGTGCCACTCCATCAGAGTGTACAGTCTGCCCGATCCCAGCTTTTCTGTGCTTGTGTCTGTGTGTCTGTCCTTCCTTGATTCCCTCACTGGCCCCAGTCTGGTCAAGTCTAAAGCTGCAGCTGCATCCACACTGTCCCCTCTTCCCAGGCAACTCGAGTCTGTGTTACGGAGACAAAAACTACACAGCACAGAGGCCTGTGTCCTTTATTGTCTGAATAATATTGGTTATGAACAACTCTGAGGCTCAGGGGCTTATAACATTAAGCAATCGTTATCATGTGTTGAGTGGACAACGACTCTTAATGATGGGTGTGGGTCAACTGTAGCCTTGTTGACTCTGGTCAGTCCCCCTGTGGTGGTATTGTGTTCGCCAAAATATTGTGTATGCTAATAAACTTATCTGGGGTCAGAGAACAGAACAGCCACAATATTAAACAGAGGTTAGGCAGTGGTAGCACACGCCTTTAATCCTAGCATTCCAGAGACAGAAATACCTCTGGATCTCTGTGAGTTCAAGGCCACATTGGAAACAGCCAGGCATGGTGACACACGCCTTTAATTCCAGAAAGCAAGCCTTTAATCCCAGGGAGTGGTGGTAGAAAGCAGAAAGGTATATAAGGCGTAAGGACCAGAAACTAGAAGCATTTGGCCTGGAGAAGCTTTTGGCTGGTTAGGCATTTGGCTGGTTAAGCTTTCAGGCTTCTAACAGCAGTTCAGCTGAGAGCCATTCAGATATGAGGACACAGAGACTTCCAGTCTGAGGAAACAAGATCAGCTGAGAAGTTGGCCAGGTGAGGTTAGCTGTGGCTTATTCTGTCTCTCTGACCATCCAGTGTTCACCCCAATACCCGGCTCAGGTTTGATTTTATTAATAAGACTTTTAAGATTCATGCTACATCTGGCACCCAACATTCGTGGTATGAATTCATGAAAAAGCTGTGGCCTTGTGGGCCTCAGCTCAGACCAGAGCTACCCTTAGCCAGTTGTGGTGAGGCACACTGGTTAGATTTGCTGAAGAAGGCAGAGGCAGGAGGATTCCGAGTTTGAGGCCGGCCTAAGAGGCTTGGAAGAAGCTTCGACCTGGACTGAACCACAAAGAGTGGTGGGACCATGGAGGCAGTGGCTGCTGCTCCACGTTGCTGGCTGCTTCTCATCATGTTGGTGACTGCGGTGATGCTGCTACCTGGGACAAAGGGTTTACCAATGCTTGTTCAGAGAAGAATTGCCAGGACCATCATGTTATAAGAAAACATCAACAAAGGTCAGTTTGGAAAAGTTTGGCAAGACAAATGGTGGGGAGAAATTGCTGTGAAGATTTTCTCTTCTAGGGAAGAACGTTCATGGTTCCAAGAGACAGACATTTATCAGACTGTGATTACTCCAAACCACAGAGGAGGCACAAAAAAAAAAAAAAAAATCTGCAGGGAACCATGACCACGCCTAACAGCAACTTTGAAATCTTCAAAAGGATGATGGGACCCCTCTACGATGATTCTACATGGACTATGGTAAAGCTAATAAGCTGATTAACACCAAGGAAAGATTGACTTTGGAGTACAAATTGTTTAGGACAATTTCAAGATGACTAGCTGAGATGATCCAGCCTGACAGACTACTCGAGCAAGGACTTATGACAAGCCCTGAACTTTCCTATTATACAGAGACAGGACAAATGATACAGGACTTGACAATTAACCTAAATTTTCTCATTTCAAGATTCCCTAAAGATATCTTCACCCCTAGAAAGCAAAAAGAAAAAGAGAATAAGATATGAGATAGATCATTGAATCTACTCTGAGAAAAAAGATAAAGAAATAATAGGATAAATAGGTAGATCACTGAATCTACACTGAAGAAAAAGGGAAAGATATAAAAATGACAAAAGGTAGACTACTGAATGTATTATTAAAAGAAAAAAAGAGAATATGGATATGATAAGATAAAAAGGGAGATTATGGAATCTACTTTTAAAAAGGAACTACTTGTTTTAAATAAGATAAGTAATGAAAATTTTTTGGTCTGAGTTTATCAGATGTTCCTGGACTGGACATTGTTAATAAATATAATGGAGTTTTTTGTCTGAATCTGACAAATGTTAATGGACTAGACATTGTTAATGTAATCTTGACTGTGTATATTGTATATACTTATTGGACATAATTTTTCTTGTATTAGTTATAAGCTTTTTTTTAATTTTAGACAAAAGAGGGGAAATGTGATGGTATTGTGTTCCCCAAAATATTGTGTATGCTAATAAACTTATCTGGGGTCAGAGAAGAGGACAGCCACAATATTAAACATAAAGGATAGGCAGTGGTAGCACACGCCTTTAATCCTAGCATTCCAGAGACAGAAATCCTTCTGGATCTCTGTGAGTTCAAGGCCACATTGGAAACGTGTGGAAACACCAGGCAAGTGACACACGTCTTTAATCCCAGAAAGCGAGCCTTTAATCCCAGGGAGTGGTGGTAGAAAGCAGAAAGGTATATAAGGTGTGAGGACCAGAAACTAGAAGCATTTGGCCTGGAGAAACATTTGGCCTGGAGAAGCATTTGGCCTGGAGAAGCATTTGGCCTGGTTAAGCATTCAGGCCTCTAACAGCAGTTCAGCTGAGAGCCATTCAGATATGGGGACACAGAGGCTTCCAGTCTGAGGAAACAAGACCAGCTGAGAAGTTGGCCAGGTGAGGTTAGCTGTGGCTTATTCTGTCTCTCTGACCATCCAGTGTTCACCCCAATACCTGGCCCAGGTTTGATTTTATTAATAAGAACTTTTAAGATTCCTGCTACAGTCCCCCCACATGTCTGCAGCTTGGCTATGACAACTGGACTGACAAGTTATGCTCTCTCATCCTCCAGCAGCTTAGGATTGTCTTGTTTTCATGGAGGAGGCATGGGTCTAAAAGGAAAAGAGAGATAGGTAAGGCCTCTTGAGGGGGCCTCGGAGCTAGCGTGTTGACACTCGTACTGTGTTCTGTCAGCCAGAGAGAGCAACAGAGCTCAGTTTCAGAAGCCACGAAAGATCTCATCCCTGGATGAGGAGGCCATTTCTGCAAGGGATCTACCCATAGCACAATTGCCTCTTCAAGAGCTCACAGAGAGATGACGCTCCCTCAGTTACCCTAGGCTGGTTAGCCTTTGTCAAGTTGACACAAGCCTAGACATATCTGGGAATAAGGCAGAATTAAGAAAATACCTCCAAAATATTGGGCTGTAGTCAAGTCTGTGTGGCATTTTTTTTTATTAATCATTGATATGGGAGGGCTCAGGCCATTGTTGGCTGGCTGTGTCATCCCTGCTCAAGTGGTCCTAAAGGGTATAAGGAAGGAGGATGAGCGAGCTGTGAGGAGCAAGCCAGTAAGCAGTGTTCTTCAGTGGCCTCTGTTTCTGTTCCTGCTCCAGGTTCCTGCCTCGGGTTCCTGCCCTGGCTTCCCTCAGTGATGAAGTATGAGTCTGGAGTCGTAAGCTAAAATAAACCCTTTTATCACAGCAATAGAAACCCTAGTAAGACACACCAAAAGGCTTGGAAGATGCTCTGAGATGATTCTGTAGTGTAGACCAAAGGATCTCCTGAGCACATGCAGGCAAAACCCAGGAAGTTAGAAATGCTTGTTAAAGCTATAACATATTCATTTTCCTGAAAAGCAGATGACAGATCCTGATGATCAAGGCTGTTCCACCCCCAGGCTAGTAGGCTTGGAAGCGTGGCCGGTGTAACAAGGTTTGCAGTACTCCTGTAACTCAGTGTTGGGGCAATGTTGTGAAAACACATAATGCACAGTGTCCACATCTGGACCATGACACCCTCGTGTCATGTCTTTGCTTTCTTGTCACTCCTATGTGATGTGCTATGACCTTTTTCAGTGAATTACATCTACTGTGTCTATAGCATGATGTCTGGTGATCAGAAGCCACCCTGCAGGCTGCCCTTTGTCCCAGAGACTCCTTCCTGGTTAATGCCAATTAAAGCTCTCTCCCAAGTCCCCTTCCCCCCGCCCCTGGAGCTTTCTCACTCCTTAGCTCTGAGCCCGTCTATCCCATCCTGTTCTGTCTCCTTTTCATCCTGTTGCCTCTCTTCTCTTGTTTGAGTAAGCAAATAAATTCAGAAAGCAATGTTCAATGGGTGAAATTCTAAAAACAACCCAACAAAGCACCAGCTGCGGCCGTTGAAAGCTCGCGAGTGCTTGTGAGGTAAACGGCTGGGGCTAAGCTCATATACAGTAACGCTTTCAGGGAGGAGTTGGGCGATGTCTGCCGACGGATAAAATTTGTGCACCTTGTGATGTAGCAATTCCAGTTTGGCAGAGTTATTTCATAGATGAATTTGCAAAATGTTGCCAGTGCATGAGTGTGTGTGTGTGTGTGTGTGTGTGTGTGTGTGTGTGTGTGTGTGTTTGTACACAGACACATTCTTGTATCAACTTACAAAAGGTGTTGATAGCAGCATTAAAACATCAGGACGCTAGTGGCATAAATGCCCATCACTTGGGACTGTTTAAATAAAATAGCATATTAGATTACCACCCAGCCATTGATTGATGCATGTGGATTTAGAGAGATGGCTAAGATAGGCTGAGTAAATAAAACCAAGTTTAGAAGTACATAGTTATGTTCTTTTCTAGCTTAAAAATCAGGAGGGGTGTGTATACTGTTGGGATTTAGAAAATGATACACTTAAATGTGGCATCTTGGCATGCTGATCATTTTAAATGAAAGGCACTTGGGAACAGCGGTTACTAGACGAGGCTTTGCTCACAGTTCCCCTACACTCCTTCACCAAAGAGAAACACAGTCGCTCTCAAGCTCCACTCATCAAGGAAGGTTAAACATATCACAGAGTGAGGGACATAACATCACACCCAGATCCCACAAAACCTCTGCCTCGGCCACTGGTTTTTGGTTCTATTCACCTCTCTCAAACCGTTTACTGTTCTTCTCAAACTGCCTATAACCCCGGCTTCTCTGGTTAACAGAAGATTTCAGCCACCACCTGGCCCTCCCTTGATTTTAGTACTGTATGTGGCCCCGGTGCACATGTGCACATTGATTTAATTTCCAGGGCTAGAGAAATGGCTCAGAGGAGAAAGGTAGCTGCCACCTGATGATCTGAGTTGATCCCTAGGACCCACATGACTGAAGGAACTGACTGTCTCTCATTATTCTTCTGACCTCCACATGTGTGCTGTGGCAATACACATATACATTAAGTGAGAGAGAGAGAGAGAGAGAGAGAGAGAGAGAGAGAGAGAGAGAGAGAGAGATAGATATGAAGGAACGAAGGAAGGAATGATGGGAAAGAGAGAAAGAAAGAGAGAGAAAGAAAGACAGGAAGGAAGGGAAGGAGGGAAGAAGAATAAATGAATAAATGTGATTTTTATTTTAAAAAATAGAATACCTTTCTCTTGTCCATCTATTGCTAGTCACTGAACCCTCAGATAGGGTTTCTATAATATATACATCAAATCTTTCCCCCTGAAAACTGTTCAGAACTATTTTCTCTGTCAAAATTGCCAAAATACATTTTTAACATTCTCATCACAAAATGTATGAATTAGTGACATGTTTTTAAAAACTTGATTGATTCTTTCTATAAAGTATACACAGTTTAAAACATCTTATACTTCATAAATATGCATAATTATTATTTTTATTCCAAAGTAATCTTTTTATAAAGGCATCAGCTCTAGAGAGTCAGACTAGAGAGTTAGAGAGGAAAACACTGTTTACTCTATACTCTTAGAACATTTCCACTCATGGGCATAATTTACATTTAAATAAAGTACATTTAAATATAAAAGATATTAATTCAATAAAATTCTGTAGTGCAAATGTTCCAAGACATTTGTATTAAATGACAGAATACTTAGCATCTGATGGTAGACTCCCCTTGTCAGTTTGAATATCAAGGGGTGTGTTATAAACTATCAGGTAACTCATGGAACTGTGGGAAAGGTTGGAGCATTGAGTTATAGACCAGACTTTCAAGAAGGTCTCCCAGGGCTGCAAAACTGTGGAAGGGGACATTTTCAGCACATGTCAAGCCTACATTTCCTCTGCCACTTTCTATAATGAAAACATAGATTAAAAACAAAATCGCATTGTACCACATAAACATACACAACTGTTCTTTGTCTGCCTTGTGGAACTCATTCCAAACCCAGCCGTGCTCAGGTCAATCTGGCCCGTGAGATCTAAGACATGTGTCTGTCCTTTATCAGCAAAGGAGACTAGGAAAGATTGACTAAAAAAATTACCCTTGAGAAAATAAAATGCTGAATGGGAAAAATTATGGAGCGATATTTGAAAGCCTGGGCAATAAATGACAGATAACTGCCTCATATGGGTCCCTGCTGGGATCTCCTCAATTAAACGTATCTGTAGGGAACTTATTTATAAATTGGGCTTGTGTCAAATTGAAAACATGTAATAGCAGTGGTCTAGACTCTCCCTTAGTTAATCATCTGTCAATTAAGTCTGGGAAAATTTTTGGTTTGGCAGAAATAACTAGGATGTATTTCAAATGCTACTGAAACCCAAGTAAATTCTGGATTTGATGGATTTGCTCTGAGCCTAGAAGAGTGCTCATAGCTATCCTTTGTATAACATCCATTTTAAGATTGGGCAACATGCCAAGATTTTTATGCTTAAAGAAGTGTGACAGTTAATTTTATGGGTCAGCATGACAGGGCTAAGCAGGATGCCTAGATATCTGGAAAAACAACATTTATGAATGTTTCTAGAATGGTGGTTCCCAAAGAGAGTCTCATCTGCATCAGCAGGTTAAGTAAAGATCACCCTTAGCAACATGGGTGACATCATTCAGTCTTTCAAGGACCTAAATATTGCTCTCTCTCTTCTCTCTCTCTCTCTCTCTCTCTCTCTCTCTCTCTCTCTCTCTCTCTCTCTTTCTCTTTCTCTCTCTTTCTCTCCTTTTCTCTCTCCTCTCTCCTTCTCTCTCCTCTCTGTCTGTCTGTCTCTCCTTCTCTCTGCCTTTCCTCTCTCCTTCTCTCTCTCTCTCTCTCTCTCTCTCTCTCTCTCTCTCTCTCTCTCTCCTTTTCTCTCTCCTCTCTCCTTCTCTCTCCTCTCTGTCTGTCTGTCTCTCCCTCTCTCTGCCTTTCCTCTCTCTCTCTCTCTCTCTCTCTCTCTCTGTACAGGGTCTGTCTTAGTGTTCTATTACTATGAAAAGACGCTATGATTATGGGAAATCTTAAAAAAGAAAACATTTAATTGGGGCTTGCTTATAGTTTCAGAGGTTTAGTCCATTATCATCATGGCAGCATGCGGCTGGAGAAGTAGCTGATAATTCTACTTCTGGATTCCCAGGGAGCAGGCAGAGAGAGTCACGGGGCCTGGCTTGGTCTTGGAAGCTTCAAAGCTCACTCCCGATGACACACTTCCTCCAACAAGGCCACATCAACTCCAACAAGGCTGCACTTCCTAATCCTTCTCAAGTAGTGCCCTTCCTTGATGACCAAGCATTCAAACATATAAGCCTGTAGGGGCCATTCTTACTCAAACCACCACAGGGGCTTGCTGTATAGCACAGACTAGGCTGGAATTCACACCTTATTTCAGGCTGGCTTTGAACTTACAGTCCTCCTGCCTCCACTTCTGAGTGCTGGGATTACCATGCTCATCTCACTCTCTTTTCTTTAGTCAGGACATCTGTTTGTTCCTGCCTTCAGCATCGGAGCTCTTGACTCTCCATCTTCAGACTCAGACAGGGTTTTACACAATCAGCTCTTCTCATTCTCGCCGGACTAAATTACACTGTTAGCTTTAACTCACCAGACTGAAAGGCGGCATTCTATGGAAGGTCTCACTAAGTCACGTGACATTATTCTCACAATGATTCACCTCATATAGCTATATAGATCTTGTACATTGTAACTCATGCAAAGGGAAAAGAAAAATGCTTTACCATATAGTGCTACAGCCACCAAACCTACAGGATATTCTGTCTGTCAGTGTTCAGCTGCAGAAAGAGAATCAGGAGGGAAAACACGAGGAGAGATTTAACACGAGGAGGAGTCAGCCTGTGCGATTGAAGCTGGCTGAGTGAAACTGCACTTGACAGAGCAGGCCATCAGCAAGCAGCTTGCAAGTCCCCGGTATTGGCCAGGCCCAGTCCAGTTTCTTCTGAGGGAAGCCTCAGGTGGAATTACTTCTGAGGGAAGTCTCCATTCTATCTGTGGTGCTTTGAATGAAAATGGCCCCTGTGGGTCTGTAGGGAGTGGCACTATTAGGAGGTGTGGCCTTGCTGGAGGAAGTGTGTCAATGGAGGCGGGCTTTGAGGTTTCAGTGTTGCTCTCTCTTCCTGATGCCTGCCCATCCAGATGTAGAACTCTCATCTATCTCTCCAGCACCATGTCTGCCTGCATGCCACCATGCTTCCTGCCATGATGACAATGGACTAAGCCTCTGAAACTGTAAGCTAACCTGGTTAAATGTTGTCCTTTATAAGAGTTGCCTTGGTCATGTGTCTCTTCACATAATACAAACCCCAAAACACTACTTTACAGCCTTTCAAATAACTGAGCCAGATGCCCAGATTATCTGTAGAACCATCCCCTCTACAAAGTCAACTGATGCTGGACTTTAATCACATCTACAAAGTACTTTCCCTGCAATGACTGTTCCAGTGTTTGAGTAACTCAAGATTAAAACAAAGTAAGTTGTCATGCAATACTGTCCCTAGTAAAAGATAGAGGATATTTTATTTTAAAACAAAGACTTTAATGACTTTAGGTATTTTGCAAATAGGTGATAATTTGGAATCAAAGTCATTGAGAAAAGAAGGCTTTGCATTCATGTCATGAACGTCATTTATTCAGTTAACACATGTTTACTGAGTACCTTACTGCCTGCCATCATCCTTGGTAATATCAGGAAATACAACAGACAGAAATACTTCTCCCCAAGAAATTCCTTTTCTTTGTATCATTTGAGTGGCGGCAATTTTGAAGTTTCCTTTTGGCAGTTAAATGAGATTGAAGATCAAAGGCCCGAGATCCAAGAAAAGGGCTGAGGCACAGAGGTGAGGAGAAGATGGATCTAATATGGCAGCAGTTTAGTGAGGATCAAGGAAATGATGAGCAGTGTTGGGAGCAGCCATCGTCTCCAACGACATCCAGGAGTCCCTTCCCTGCTCTGCTGGATTAGCCTCCCCTGTTGCCAGAGCATCTTTTAAAGTTAGACGCACCTAACATTGGGTTACTCAAGTGAAACGGTGCCCAGCACGAGGACTGTACCACCAGAAGCGGAGGGCTGGCTGGAGGGAGGGGTATAGTATTCACAAGGAATGTTAGTCAAAGCTCTCTGGAGAGAAATAGAGCTAGTTGGGGGCAGGGGGTGGTCTTTGGAGATTTATTTCTGGGAATTGGCGTATGGCGTGTCTGAGGGAGCCAGGAAGTCTAAAATCTACGGGGAAGGCCAGCAGGCTGCAGTGCTCCAGCTGGAGCCGGTGCTGCGCCTTGAGGCAGATTTACTTCTCCCTCCAAGGAATTTCAGTTCTGCTCTCAGGACCTCAAGACTCTCCAGTGGTTTAGCTTGTTGATGTCTACTGGCTGGAGAGATTAAGCACATTCACAAAGTACTTTTCCAGAAGCACCTAGACTCACGTTTGCCTGACACTGGCCAGGTAGGTACACAAAGTTCACCAACTTAGGCAGAGAATCGGAGTGAAGACAGAAAGAATCTAGGAGTCCTCTGAACTGTGGAACGGAATTGACTTCTGTGGGTTGGTGCTTGAGACCATTTGTTTGTTATAGCGTTTAGGGGAAAAAGACCAACGACTTGGAAGCAGGAAACAGAATGACCACATGTCTTGTGGGTGTCAGCTTGGAACGGCACCTCTAAGGTCCACCCAAGGATGAGCTCATTTTCTGGAGGCATATATAAGTGTTAGAATCACTGTTTACTACTGATTAGGTTTTATAAATTACTATTCTTATTGGACTGCAATGCAAATATTTTTGTTTCATACAAAGAAACAGTATTTCACTCAAGAAATGATACTTCTAAAAAGTTACACTTTTATTGACCAGACCACTAATTAGTTTTGTTACTTAGTTCAGTACTACTCTTTTCTGTGGCTGTGAATATCTCTGTGCATGCTGGATTCTTTGGAGAAGTGTTACATTCTCTTCCTTCCTCATCAACTAATATAAATCTCTTTGATGTATCCACATTCTATGGAAGTAAGGCCTGCTTTTTACTTTTTTAAGATTTTATTTTCATTTCTGTGTGTGTGTGTGTGTGTGTGTGTGTGCACTTGTGTATATGCCGAGGGTGTGCAGTTGCCCATGGAGTCACAAGATTCCTTAGAGCTGGAGTTACAGGTAATTGTGAAACATCCAACATGGGGTGCTGGTCCTTTAGAAGAGCAACAAGTGCTCTTAACCATTGAGCCATCTCTGCAGGCCCTGAGAGGCCTGCTATTAACATTTGAAAATGATGCTTTGACTGTAGGAAAGGATAAGTGACCCTGTTACTTCATTTTCCCTAAAGAGCTATGTGCAAACATCTGTTCACCCCAGACGGAGCACTACAACAGACCAAAGAAATGGTTCCACCTATGCCAGCTTAGTGAACTAATATGTTTATTGTGGCTACTTACAGAAGCCTATGTAAGGGTTGCTTACAGTAGCCCTGGTGACTCAAAGGCAGCTGCACTACCCAAGAACCCACCCCAGTGTGGGTGATGACTTATCAAGGCTTTACTTCGGAGCTCTGCCTAATTTGCAGGCAGTCAACTGAAGAGTCTCTCTCTGCAACAACAGTCACTATTTTTATAACTTTAAGGAGGGACCTTGTGCATTTTGCAAGTTTCAGAAACTTCCTGGGCCTTGTGAGTTGGTTAGCTTCCAGAGTCCTAGGCTTCCTTCCTCTCTCAAGGAAGGAATGTTTCCATTTGGTGGAAACAACTACACAATATTTCACCCTCTCTTCTTGTACCCTCTTCCTACATCCTCTTCTGTGGTGTTTCTAGAGCTTTGGCAGGGATGGCATGGATATCTGACGATTTTCTTCCATTTATGGCTGAGCATTGGACCACTATGCCGGTGCATCAATTATTTATTCTTCGGAATATATAGTTATCAGTGTCTGCAGTACACTGGCTATTGGGGAAAAAAAGAACCTTCTGTAGTTTTTTTTTTTTCACTCTTAACTCTTTGGGGGCCCGTCACCTGGCTCCCAAATAAATACACAGAGATTTTTTCTTTCTTATGAATACTGGCCTGAGCCTGACTTGTTTCTAGCCATCTTTCCTTAACTTAAATTATTCCATCTACCTTTTGCCTCTGGACTTTTACCTTTCTATATGTCTTTCTTTACTTCTTATTCCATGGCTTGCTTTGTCGCTGGGTGGCTGGTCCCTGATGTCCTCCTCTCTTGCTTTTTCTTGCTCCTTGGCATTCTTTTCCCAGATTTCTTCTCCTACTTATTCTTTCTGCACGCCAGCCTCACTTATTTCTCTCTCCTGCCTTGCTATTGGCCATTCAGCTCTTTATTAGACCAATCAGGTGTTTTAGGCAGGTGAGGTAACACAGTATCACATGGTTAAACAAATGCAACATAAAAGAATGCAACACGTCTTTGCATCATTAAACAAAATTACACAGCATAAATAAATGTAACACATCTTAAATTAATATCCCACAACAACTTTCCCTCCATGACTGAAAATTACAGCAACAATAACTTATGGGTATAAACACAATGTTTTAGAAGGTAATTTGATGAGCATGTCAGATCTATCTACCATGGTAACAGTTGTTTCCCTTGGTGTGTTCTATGCCCTTCCAAGGTACAAACTTTTGCCCTGGCTTACAGGACCAGATATGAGTTCTTCCTGTGGAGTGGGCCTTAAATCCAAATGAAGGGCAATTGGTTTCACCCTTATAGCACCGTTATAGCACGGTTATAGCACTATTGCATCAGTAGACCAGTCTTGACAGATATATCGGTAACACAGCACACAGTTTTCATGTTCGCACCGGACTACTGGTGACAGTTTTCTCTCATCCCTCACATGTTGTCTTCTGTCACTATAAAAGACTACCAACGGAGGGAGAGCTTTCTTCCCAGTCCCAGTCTGATTTCTTCATGTTCCAGACAAAACATGATCTATTCAGCAATAGAGATTCAGCATCTAGTTTCATCATGCAGCCAGCAGCAGTGGCAATGGCCTTGTGGTTCAAGGACCTTCCTGGCCAGTGACTCCGAGGGAGGTCGCCCACTTCTGGTACTAGAATTTTTGTTCAACAGTCTTGTGCGGCGGTTTTCAGCCTTCCTAATTCTGTGACCCTTTACAGTTCCTCATGTTGTGGTGACCCCCCAACCATGAAATTATTTTCACTGCTGCTTCATAACTGTGATTTTTGCTCCTGTTATGAATAGTAATGTAAATATCTATGTTTTCTGATCGTCTTGGGCAATCCCTGTGAAAGGGTCATTTGACACCCACAGGGGTCATGTCCCACAGGTTGAAAGCCACTGCTTTAACTTCGGTTTTTGCTGTTATTCAAGATTATTTTTCAAATCTGTACAATACTCAGTGGTTTACATAATATAATGAAAACCTTTTTACAAGAGCTTGACAGTTTCTCCGAATCGCAATCACTATCCATTCCAAGTCAGTGCCAATTAGTCTTGGGTAGCTAAGGGGATAGTAATAAATACATATTAGCAAGGCCCCACACAGTAAGAAAACATATCATTATTTGTATCAATTATCTCACCCAAAGAGCAATGTTGAATACAGCATCATGGATGGGGGACACCGTTCCATCTAACTTTCCATAGTCACAGTTACTTTACAAGAACCGTTCAGCCTTCGTCCTGTGGTGCCATCTCAGTGGTTGTGCATCTCCCTACCCCCAGCCATCTTGGCACGGTTGGTTCAGGCCGAAGGGGGTACAGAGCTGTCCTCTTGCCTACTGTACTTGAAACAGAAGCCAGCTCCTTGGTCCTAACAGGCTCTGGCCCAGCCATGTGGCCCCCGACTGCCCATAAGCCATACCTGGCTGCAAAAAGCCCTAGAATAGGTGAACATTTCCATCCCCAGTATACTTTACACAGCATACTCTGGGGGGTGGGATAATGATCCACCTCTAGGTTGAGTTTACCCTTGTCCACGTTTGTCCATGTTTTATTTCTCACACATTTCATTAGCTGTTGCTTAATCTTTAAAAGTTTTCCAAGACACTCATTAGCAGGATGTTTGGTTTTCTGCTTGTTTTTCTCTATGAACTCTGCCTTGACACAGATTTTTGCCTCATTTCCCATCTAAATTGTTTCCTTCTGCTAATCTGTCTTTTGTCAATTGTTAAATTTGTATTGTAGTTTTGTAAAAAAAACAACCTGGGAGGGTGGGGAAAGCTGGAATTGTTCCCCTCTGTTATAAATCTGAACCCCAGATTTCACCGTGCTGTGTCATCGCATGGCTGGGTCCTGAGGAAGACACTTTGGAAGTCTAAACTTTCACATTCTGTGTGATAGCCAGCTTTCTTCACTGTGACAAAACCAGAGAGAATGTCTTAAAAGAAAGAAAGATTTATTTCACAGTTTTAAGAGTTTTTGTAACCAGAATTTTAGGGCAAAATCCCAGGCTATGCTTGGCCACTCATCCCTCGTACGCCAATTAAAGAGCGAAGCAATTTTGAAAAAACAGAAAAGGGGGAGCTCTGGCCCATGTACACTGGGAGGAGGGCCAGACAAAGGCTCCAGCTACCCCAAGTCCTTCTTCAGGATACTGGCCTGAGCTCTGGGCTTAAAACAAGAAAGAATTGGGGCCAGGGATGAGAAGTATGCAGAGTTAGGCAGGGCTGGTCGGAATGTGGTCCAGTTGATCATTGTCTGAGTTTGGGTTCTGCCAGATAGTCCAAAGGAACAATTAATGCTTTCAGGAGCAAAGGGATTCTTGGAAGACGATCTTGTGCTCTGGGATACAGTCTCACTGATGACTGATTTCATCCAGTGGTGGTCTGTCCTGAGAGAGGTAGCTGATCCTGAAATCCAGGGTAAGTACAAGTTTGTGACAATGCCTGGAGAGCTTTGGGTACTGTTGGGTGATTTAGGATAGGACATTATGAGACCCTGACCATTAGATGCCTCAGTCGGTCTTACCTTGTGCCTTTAAATTTGACAGGTGATGGGCTAGGTTAGGAATCATTGGTTTCTGGATACGCACTGCTTGGGTGAACGTGCTAGCGTGCAGCAGGAAGCCAGTGACCTGAAGGCAAGGAGCCAGATGGAAAACAAGGACAGCCATGTCGGGCTCTTAGCCTATATTCAGTTACTTTATAGGCCCATGTAAGCAGTCGGTGCTTCTTCACAAAAGCATTTTTAAGTGTCTACTGTAGTTTCGGGCCATAGTCAGTTGGTTCTATTATGTGGGCCTGTGATGAGGCCTTCAGGGTTGTAAGACTATGTGATGGACAAGATGCTGACCACTGACACAGTATTCAGAAAGTCAGAGGGACAGGAACATGGCATACCTTTCCAGGACACTCCCTTAGTGTCCTACCTCCACCAATCAGGTTCTACCTCCCAATAACGTTGGGTTATTGTAATAGAGTAGATGAAAACTGAAAATACATTTATGAAATATAATGGTGTCTTATCAGGAGGAAATTGACCTATCTTTCCCTGATAAGCCTCGACTTTCATGGTTATGATGTCCACCAATTCACAGTCTTTCCTTCCTTCATCTACATTGTGACAACCTATCCTCTCCACATGGCACTTTAAAGTATAATAAAAACACTTGTGACACCTTCTCCTCCCTTTTGAGGATCAATTTTTCACTTGCAAAATTAGTGTGTTAACAGAATGCAGGGGTTCGAGCTTGAGGCCTTCAAAGGGAAAGTTGAAATCCATCAAAGGTAAAGGGCCTCCGCCTTCTCCCTCCCTGTGAGAGTTACTTTCTGTAACTGTGAAAAGACACCATGACCAGGATCAGAGTATGGAACAAAGAATTTATTTTGCCTTGTGGTTCCAGAAGAAGCATCCATAATGGCATGGGAGACATTGATGCATGGTGCTACAGCCATTGTGATTCTTACAACAAGGTCTCGCTCTAGACCACCAGCCACTCTGACTTATCCCTGCTACTGTCCAGGATGCCACACATACTCATGTGGACAATGTCCTCCTGATGGGTAAATTCAACTACCAACCTCCAACCCAAAGGTGACACCTGACTATCTGCTATAAAACTGGGGGTGACGGGAAGGTGGAGAGGGGTTCTTAATCAAGTGACACCCCAGTTCAGGAAGAAGTAGCCAGAATGATCTTGACACTCCATAACCCCTTAGGTTTCCTCCCATCTGTAAGATTTTTTCCCTATAAAATTGTCCCTCTTTTTCCCTTACACAAACATGTCACACAAGTAGGGACCTGGCCCTCCTGGAAACAGGTCTTCCAGGTATCACAACACTAAATGGAGAGGCTTGCAGGCAGGCTTAGGAACACACCCGGTTCCCTGGCTGCCCAGGCCCAGAAGCAGGCTGCCCATTGTCATGTTACACAAGTCCTGTTTCACTAAGTCCGTTGTTCTGTGGACTTTTTCATACTACCCCTATCCATAAATGTCCTTGGGACTTTCAAACACCTGCCCAACCTAAACTGAAAAGAACACCGTGCCTCTTAGCCTAATTTGGTAATGTCAGCCAACTGTCGAACCACTTTCTCTTGGCACATCCACTTTCCAGCCCTCCTTCCCCATAAGGGATCTTAGATGAGCAGCTTTGTTTTCCTTAGGCCTGCGAAGCCTTATTTCAGACCCTTCCATGCTGGCAGCTTTAATAAACTTTCTGCTTAAAGGATAATCGGACTCTGTGCCTCTCTTGAACTGCACCTCTCCCTGGGACCTAATTTTCTTTTTGCACTCACTCATCTGCTGACAGATACCTGGGCTGAGTCCCTAACTTGGCGGTTGTGACTAGCACAGCAGTGGGTTGTGAACCCACAGGCTGTGTGGGTTCCTCTGCAGGACGTTGACAGTGTTCTGGAGCTGGCTACACACCTAGAGGTGTGCAGCTGGGTCATACAGTAGTTCCGGTTTTGGATTTTTTGAAGAACATCCATACTTAATTTCCATAGTGACTGGACCAATTTACCTCTGCATCAAAGGATTTCCTTTTCCCCTGCATCCTCACCAGCATCTGTTGCTGTTTTCCTAATGAAAGCCATTCTGAGTAAGATAAGATGGGGACCTACCGTGTTTTTTTTTTTTTAAATATTTCTCTAATGACTATGAATGTATTTGATGTTGCCCGATCCTCTGTACTTCACGTTTGAGAACTGTCTGTTGGTTTCACTGGCTCATCTGTTGATTAGGTTGTGTGACTTCTTGGTGTTTAATATGCTTTACTTTTATGGAGATATTATGCAGACATTAATCCTGTCAAATGTAGAGCTAGCCAATGTTTCCCCATCCTGTGGGCTACCTCTACACATTGTCATTTCCTTTACTGTGCGGCAGCTTTTTAGCTCCATGTGTCCCATTTGTCAATTTTTGGCATTGTTTGCTGGGCTGTTGGAATCCTTTTCAGAAAGTCCTTGCCTGTGCCTAGATCTGAAGTGTTTTCCCCTCAGAGTCTCTAAACAGAGAGAATGAGAGATGGAGACTATGGACAAAGGACATAGTATACTGGAAACAGATTCTCTGTGTGAAACCCAGTACTGTGAGATGTATAGTGATTAGCAACCAATGAAAATACTGTGAGAAAATGTAAGCTGTGAATGATGCTGAGGTCCAGTGACTCTGCCTAGAGTGGAGTGAGCAGGGGATGTTCCACCCATCATTCCATATAACCTCTTAGGTGCTTCCTGTTTTGAAAATGTGGAATAATTTTTCTTTGAGGAAAGAGAGTCTACCCCATTTCCCCAGCCCAGACCTGAGTAAAAACTGGTTCCCCAGGCTGGCAATAAGGTTCAGTGGGACAAACCACTTGCCACACAACTAACAACCCATGTTTGATTCCCAGATCCAACAGTAGAAAAAGAAAAACAATTACTGGACTCCTGAAAGTGGCCCTCTGACCTTCGCACATATCTGTGGCACACATGTCCTCACATACATACATATCAGACCCTCATGTGGAATAATAATAAGTGAAATTTAAATTATAAAAAAAGAACCTGATTCCTCTACCAATCTGTTTCCTGGTGTGTGTGTGTGTGTGTGTGTGTGTGTGTGTGTGTGTGTGTGTGTGTCTCAGTGGTGGTGTTTTCTGGTAGAGGCAGCAAGTTGAAGCATCAGTGTCCCATAATGCTATGACTCTATCATGAGATTAGCAGGATTACTAGTAGTCAAGTCAGAACTTCCATGACTTATACTCACTGCTCAACAATGGACTTCCAAGATGTGAACCTTTGTCGGGATGTTCACTTCATGTCTCCACGACACACTCCTTGCACCCCTCCATAAAGCCCCTGGTAGACTGCTACCCTCTTCCATCTGACAGTGGCAAGTCCTGCATGTTCATATCCTAAAATATATCTCTAGTTTTTCTCACTCAATATTTTTCCTGTAGGGGTGTATCTTTGTTAGAGTTTCTTTTGCTATGAAGAGATGCCACGTCCACAGCAACTCTTTTTAATTTTTTTCCTTATTAAGAAATGTTTTATTCATTTTACACACCAACCATAGATCCCTCTCTCTTCCCTCTTCCTGCCCCCCAGCCTTCTGGCCCCAACCCACTCCCCATTCCCTTCTCTGAAAAGGTAAGGCCTCCCATGGGGAGTCAGAAAAGCCTGGTACATTCAATCAAGGCAGGTCCAAGCCCCTCCCCCTGCTTCAAGGCTGTGCAAGGTGTCCCACCATAGGTAATGGGCTCCAAAAAGCCAGCTCATGCACCAAGGATGAATCCTGGTCCTACTGCAACTAACACGGAGGACTCCGCAAGGGACACATAGATCGCCCTGGGAAGGGAAAATAGATGAGATCTCCTTGAGTAAACTGGGGGTTGGGGGGCAATAGAGGGTAGGGGATGGGGGATGAGAACATAAGGGAACAGGATGGTTGAGCTGGAACAGGGACAGAGTGGGAGAGCAGTGAAAGAGATACCTTGATAGAGGGAGACATCATGGGGATAGGGAGAAACTTGGTGGTAGGGAAGTTCCCAGGAATCCACAAGAATGACCCTAGCTTAGACTACTAGCAATAGTGGAGAGGGTGCCTGAGCTGGCTTACCCCGGCAATCAGATTGGCAAATACCCTAACTATCATCATAGAGCCTTCATCCAGTAACTGATAGAATCTGCAACCAAGCACCAGGCTGAGCTCCAGGAGTCCAGTTGAAGAGAGGGAAGAGGGATTCTATGAGCAAGGGGCATTAAGATCATGATGGGGAATCCTACAGAGACAACCAAACCAAGCCCCCACAGTGACATGCTTCCTCCAACAAGGCCACACCTAATCCAACGAGGCCTATGAGTTATCTGATGGAGGCACTTGATGTTTCTCATCCTTGATAACTCTTGGTTTGTGTCAAGTCGACAAAACCAACTGACACAGTTACCTAACATAACCACAGGGTAAGACGCTGTTGTTAAACACACCACACACATTGGAGGCAGGACATAGAGAAATAGACCTCAAAGTGACCAGGAAATTTCTTCCTTGCTGGGAAAAAAATGTTCAAGCCTAGACAGAATGAGTTCAAGGTCAGCAGGGGCAACTTAGTGAGACCATCCATGTCTCATACAAAAAGTAAAAAGATCAGGGTCTCAGCTCAGTGGTACAGAGTTTCCCTAGCATGTGTTCAGTCTCTAGAAACTAATGAGGAAACAAACCCAACACAAAACACAAAGCAGGGGAAAAGAAATATAAACTCAGCTTGTACACGAAGTCATCACAGGAAAACAAGTACCAAATAGCCAAGAAAGATGTGCAAGCACTGTCCTCTTGGTAAGGGAGAAGGATAGTAGGGCGTGCAGGCCACTCTAAAGTAAATTATTTTAGGTATGATGAATGAGGCCAGAGAATGGACACAGCCAGAGAGTTTGTCTGGATTTTACAAGTGGTGTCAAGTGTAATCTCTCCCTGTTTGAAGATATTTAGGAGAGGATTCTAGAAACAGAATATCTTCTAGAAGTTCCCACCTTTATGCAAGATAAGAGACTCAAAGGAAGGGTAAGATGTGGAAACCTTGTACAGAGCTGAAGGAAGGGATGGGCCTGGGTGTATAGGGAGAGGGACTGAGCAAGCAGTAGAGGCACAGGAGGGGTGCAGAGCAAGAAATAAAGGTTGCCTTGTTAAGCAGTGGGGTTTCCTGAGTAACAGCCACCTGTGGTCTTCCCTGTCTGAACAGGTGTTGGTCTCCTCTCTTCTTCCGGTGACAAGGTCTTTCCTGGACAGAAAGCAAGATCCCAGGTGGGAAGGGAGCCACTGGTATCTGCCACTGGTCTCTACATGGCCCATATCACTTGTGAGGGACCAGCCCCCACTTTTGCAACCAGGGTACTCTTGAGCAGGGAGAAGTGGGAAATATTTAGGTAGGAAGAGATACCTAGATGATGGGAGGAAAGACAGAAACATAGGATTGCCTCGGGAGGGCCTGGGTCAAAACTCATCAGCCCAGAACTTTATTCAAAAAGCTTTTTATAACAATGCCAAGGGGCGAGGCAAAAAGACCTCCCCCTTGCTAGATACAGCCAAGTGCAGACCCTTCCAAACACCTGGTACTCAGGCCCATGGTCCAATCATCCTCTGATGCAGTCCTGCTGGGTAAAGCCACTAGGAAACCGAGGTAGGCTCCAACAGTCACTAAGCAACTTTCCTGTATAGATGGAAACTTCCTTAACAAAACAAGAGTCCTTCAGTGTTGTCTGTGTCTGCAGAGGTCTGCAGTGCCCTGTGGAAATATGCCAAAGAAACCTATTTCAGGTGGCATATTTTGAGGTCTCACTGTGCTCTAAGTTTGAAGCTCAAAGCAGCATATTCTTGGTTTTCTAAGTTTTCTAAGCCCCACATCACACGCTCTTCAAAATGCCATAGACATCAGATCTTCAGCTTCCCAGACGCTAGATCTTGATTGGCTTTGCGAGTATGATACTAGGAAATGTGTCATGGTTAACTTCAGCTGTCAACTTGACACAAACCTAAAAGGGGTCTGGGAAGAGGGAACCTCAGCTGAAGAACTGCCTCCATCATATGGGCCTGTGGGCACGTCTGTGGGGCATTCTCTTGGTGGCTGGTTGATGTAGGAAGGCCCAGCCCATTCTGGGTGGTACCATTTCCTAGGCAGGTGGGCCTGGGCTGTACAAAAAGGGAGGTGAATGAGAGCCCGGGAGCAAGCAGGAAGCGGCATGTTTACTGCTGCATCTCTGTGGTCTCAGCTTCAACCCCCCCCACACTCACCCCCCACACCCCCAACCCCACCCCACGACCCCGGTTCCTGCCTTGAGCTTCTGCCTGACTTCTTGGATGATGGACTGGACAGACAAGATAAAAATAAACCTTTTCCTTCCTTGGGTTGCTTTTGGTCACGGTGTTTTACCACAACAACAGAAAACCAAACGAGGACAGCATGGTCTCCTGAATTATGTACTCAGCACTGGCTGTCCAATGAAAAGCAGAAAACCACCATCCTTGTGATGAAAAGAATATTTTCATTATCCAGATTGGGACAGAATTAGCTTTTCTGACAGCTTTAGAGGTTGACTGTACAGATCAACTTTGCAAAGTTTTCTAAAAAGCTTCATGTCCTTCACCTGGGTATCATTTACTTTACCACTTTGAGTTTTTCTTTGTCTTTTTGGCTGATACGAGACAGAACCAGATGCAGAGGTGGTGGTGGGGGGACAAAATATTTTTTTTAAAGGACTGTGATTTGATTGACACGGTCTAGAAGTATGTTAAAGCAGACAGAGACATCTGAAAGCTTCCAAGTGAATTTCTAAACCATCAGAATAAAAGACTGCTGCGAATGAGTAATAAAGCTGCATCTTTCACGGCAAACAAACAAATAAACCTGCATTTAGAAAACAAGCTGCTTGTGTTTGGTATCAAAAGCAGTTTAATTGCATAGGAAGCCACTTGCCTCGGCAGCTGGATGCTGGTGATTGCGTGAAGACAATGACAACTCATGTGAATGTGATAAAACCATCTTTCAGCCCAGAATAGCAACAACCTTACCTGAAAGTGCTGAGTCTCCGCGTCAACACGGAGGAACTGGGATTGTTCTGGTTGCAGATAGCAAATCCCATGCGAGCTGGGCTGGGAGACAGGTTCCACACACCCACAGGAAGGGACCCACGCGTGCTCACTAAGCCGTTTCCTGACCGGGCATCTTTACATTTGGCATCCATCTCCTCTGCCCCGTGGGTGATGAGGCTATCCTGCTGGTTCACATCTGTGTGCGCAGAGGCCTGAGGCCCTCAAGACAGCCCCAGGGAAGTGCACTTGTGTTTTATCTCTGACTCGCCTATGCTTATCTCTGTGGACGTGGAAATGGGGTGATGGAATCACCCTGGCTCAGATGAAACACCAGCTTCTGAACCTGTCAGTGAGGCCAGCAGCTGCCACGTATTATTCTGGGAAGAAAGAATACGTGGAAGGCAAGCAGGGACATTTTTAAATGAGGTCTCACCATGCAGCCTTCACTAACGTGTAATTCAATGTGTAGACCAGGGTAGCCTGGCACTGGTGGAGCTCAGTCCGCCTCTGCCTCTGCCTCTGCCTCAGCTCTGGGATTAAAGGTCTGCCTCACCATACCTTCATGGTGAAGCTTAAGGTTGTCTCTTTGGCATTCTAAGTAATATATATCACCATGAAGGAGCAACTAATGGTTTGGATTCTTTAATTTATTCTTAAAAGCATACCAACTTGTTCTTTTATGGAGCAAAGTAAATGAAAAGCAGAGAACTACCAGCCACCCTTCCATGGATTCCATGTACAAAACCAAGCGCTACCGCATTGTGTTTAAAGACCTGCAGGTGTAGGAGTCTTGCCGCTTGTGAACTCTTAGCTCTGAGAGCTATTGCTTCTTGGCAGGCATCCATAAAGCCTCTGATGGATTTCAAGGCAATTAGATCATTACGCAGGCTGGACTCAACTTCACTCCACCCTACTTCTTTTTATCATTACTTTATTGATTCACTCAAAAACACTTAATGAGTGGCTCTTATCGGTCAGTCATGTAGAAGATAAAGTACAGAAAGGTCCTGTGGAGATAAAGCATAGTTCTCTTGGGTCTATCAGAAAAAGCCATCTGACAAGTAAATAGAACCCACTTTATAAGCACCGCAATTAGCCTATTCCACCCTCACTGGCCTTTAGGCCACAGAGCAGCCTTATGCTTTGCATATCAAAATGCTTGTTTATCTCCACACTGGTGTTCACCAAGTCCTGCCCAGTTTGGCCCTGAAAACCTGACTGGGGCATGGAAAGAATAAAGGACAGACACAGAGACACGCTAATAGAAATGCCGGGAGCCAGTGGACTGTGGTCACTGTGGTCACTGTGCTGGGGCAGCACCCACTACACAAACAGCCTGGAACTGTTGTGCTTTACTATGTGCAGACCCAGGGGAGGAGTTAGCTTGTGGGAGGACTTTGTTAGTGAGCTGGGTCAGGTTGCAGTCATCCAGGAGGAGGAAGCCACTGTTGCAAGACATGACTGCAAGGTGATTATAAAGTAGTCATAACAACAGGTAGTCATAACAACCTTTGAAACAAAAGTAGGGTTGCAGGGTGATTATAATAACTTTTTGAAGCAAAGACATGGTTGCCATTTCCACGCAGTACCAAACCATGTGTAGTTAAGGTTACAGGGGTGCATAGTCCAATCCTTGAGAAACAGAGTTAATCATAAACAGGAATGGAGCTAGTTTGTCTTTACCTAAGATGGAGGCAGTCTGGTTCATTAACGAGTTTTTGTTCATATAGACAAATTATTGGAACCTCAGGCAGTTTTTGTTTCTTTGGTTTTGTTTTTGTTTTGTTTTATTGTTGTTCTGAGACATCCCGAAATCACGCAACCCAGGCTTGTTTCCAATTCTCTACATAGCCAGGGATCACCTTGAACTTCTGACACACACACACACACACACACACACACACACACAAACACACACCGTTGCCTCTACTTCCCACCAGCATTTTGTACCATCTAAGGCAAGCACTCTACTGAGTACATCCCAATCCTTCCTGATACAGTTTCCCTGAGTAACATTACTGTTATTTTAGCAGACATGGAACATTCCTTATGGAACCACCCTCCAACCTTTCCAACTCCACTCAGTATTGTGTGGGCCTCCACATGTGGTCTATAGCTCACACTTGGTGTTTTCAAAGGGGAAATAATTGTCAAGGAAAGCACTTCTGTTTTTTCTGTTTGGTGTCTTGTTTCTGAGATCCGATGACTCTTGGGCTACCCGACCTTCCCCTTCCTACTTCCCATCTGCACCTCTACCTCCTGCTGCTTACAGTCTGCATGAAATGAAGCTCTCAGGCGTGTTCAGGGACATTACTGCTAAGCCAGCCCTGTACTGATGCACCTTCCTCTGGGTGATGATGGTTACTAGTTCTCTTTCATCAGAGAGCAGAGGAAGCATGTTTCAGGCCCTTGCTTTCCTGAGTCTTTTGACTCTTCCAGGCTGTTCTCATTTTAGAGCAGCCCACAAACCAAAGTGAGAATTTGTTAATCTTTCCCCCAAGCCACTGAGCCCTAAAGGAGCCACTTGGCATTAATGTTGGTGGCAAAGCTCCTTGACTGGTGGGCTTTTGTTCAGAATTCCTCAGGCACAGGTGCCTGCAGTGAAACTTCTGTCCAATCTTCATTAACCTAAGAAACTCCCTGAAGAGTTTTTTAGCAGAAATCAAAGTCCCAGAGGTCAGGATCCGAACCCTGAACCTGCCAACTCTTTGAAAACCCTCCCTATCGATTTCTAAACTCTTAGTAAAATGGCTAGTTTGTGGAGTGAAAATTGATTCAGTCTTTTATTCCCTCACCCATTCATCTTTTGAAGTACTTAGCAGGCTCTTATTATGTACCTTCTAGTCTTATTTTCCATTTTTAATGATTTTTTTTGAGACAGCGTCTCCCATATAAACGCAGACTGGCCTCAAACTCACCGTGTTCTCCCCGACCTCGGTCTTCCACGTGCCATGATTACCAGCATGAGCTAACATGCCTGGCTCATCTCTAGTGATTTTTCATTCAAATTCCATTGTCAGCTTTCGTCTTCTTGGGAGAGCTGCCAAGGGTGAGGCTCAGAGTGGACACTCCAGCTGCAGGCCAGGAGGTGGGAGGCAGAACATGCAGGCGGCTGGAAATCATCTAGTAGGAAGCAAAGCAATTTGCGATTTGGCGAATTGTTCACCCAAGGAACTGGAGTGTTTATCTAAGTCTCCAGAGGGACCGAACCCGGCTCCATGTTGTGCTGGAGCAATTGCAAACCTTATGAGAGAATGAAGATTTCAACACATGTCATCAGAAAGCTGAATAAGATTTTTATCTGGGCAGCAAGCAGGCCTCCTATATTCTTTGTCTTTATACTGTGAGTATTTGAATTTTGTTGGAATCTAAAGATGGTTGTGAACCACACAAAGTGATGTCCTGCCAAGAGTCTACATGGACCGATGGTCCACATCCTCAGGACTCTCGGAGCACTTCTAGAAGGATTCCTGTCTCTTAATTCAAAATAAGTGCCAATTTAAGCTCCACCCCAAATCAAGGAGTTAAATGAAGACCGCTTTGCAGAGTTATTAGCTACCCACAAGCATGGAAGAAGGCTGGCCCAGATGTCGGGTTGGTTTCATTTTCTAGTTTTCTTTTGGAAAGCGGTGGTCATATTTTATAAGTGTTTGGAGGGAGGGAGAGAGGGAAATCAATCTGTGTCATTTAGGGAGCAAGCAATGTGTCTTTTGTTTGTTTTCTATGACCTTGATAAAACTGTTAACCAAATGCAGCTTGGGGAGGACAGGTTTTATTTGGCTTATGCTTCCATATCACAGTCAACCACTCAAAGAAGTTAGGGTAGGAGCTCAAGGCAGAAACCTGGAACCTGGAGGCAGGAACTGAAGCAGACCCCATGGAGATGCAATGCTTATTGGCTTGCTCATCTACTTTCTTTTTTTTTTTTTCTTTTTTTTTTTTTTTTTTGGTTTTTTGAGACAGGGATTCTCTGTGTAACTTTGCACCTTTCCTGGAGCTCACTTGGTAGCCCAGGCTGGCCTCGAACTCACAGAGATCCGCCTGCCTCTGCCTCCCGAGTGCTGGGATTAAAGACGTGCGCCACCAACGCCCGGCTCATCTACTTTCTTAGCTAGCTGCCTGGGAACAGTACCACCCATGGTGAGCTGGACCCTCTCATGTCAGTCATTAGTTAAGAAAATGCTGCACAGGCATGCCTACAGGTCCATCCAATGGAGACAAGTCCTCAGTTGAGATCGCCTCTTCCCAGGTATGTGTAGGTTCTTGTGAGGTTAATAAAACTCGGATGGAGCAGGCAATGTATAGAAGACTGGTGTTATAATCAGTTTTCTGTGACAACCCCAGATTACCTGAGACTGAATAATTTATAAAGAATAAAAACTTGTTTAGTCCACAGCTCTGGGGGCTGGGAAGTCTAAAAGCCAGGTGCTGGTGAAGTTCAGCTTCCGCTCAGCCTCCTGCTGCCCCAGACCACGATGGAAGAGTGGGAGCATCTGGGGTGGCAGAGCAGGAGGAACCAGAGGAAACAGCTCCCTCTCATCCACCTGTTCTTGCCATCCATGCCAACTACCTCCTGCAAGAGCAGCGGGGCGTCCCTTCAGGAGGGCGAAGTCCTCATGATAAGATTCCTCTTCCGGGCTCACCAGTGCTCGGTACTGTCACCTCAGTAACTACATTTCCATATGAGTTTTGGAGGAAGTGGACCACATCTAAGTCATAGCAAACATACTCATTCCTCCCTATCAGACCCAAAAGTCTGAGTCATTTCAGCACCAACTCCAAAGTCCATATTTGTGTTGGAGTCAAGGTGTGGTTTGTCTTCGTGGGATGCCTGTGGTCCCTGAGCCTGCAAACTCCAAACAAGTCATTGACTCCAAACTTCAATGGTGGCATCTGGAGAGGAGAAGCAGAAGAAATGGGAAACAGCCCCAGAAAGTCCAAGACCTCTTGAGCCTTGTTGTCTTCTGCCTTGCCCTAGGCCTGAGGCCCCGATCAACAGACCCCACTCGCTGGCTGTCCACACCGTGGCATGCTGCTCTGGCCTTACTGCCCCAGAAAAGTGCAAATAGGAGAATGTTAATTGTTGCTGGTAAGTAGTAACTAGTACTGGCTTCTGGGTTTTGAGCACTTGTTAGATATAAACCATCTTCACATTTTAACCCAACACACTGCTGTCATTTAAGGTAGTGCCTGTGTCTCCCCATTTTATGGATGAGTAAGTGGATATTCAAGGAGAATATATAACCATTTACTCCTTGATCACCCACTTTTCCAACAGGCAGCTGAAAACAGAGAGTGGTGAGGGTGGATATTGAGGATGTTCATGTGCTGCGGCTTGTGTATACCTTGTTCCCTCCTGAACTCATGTTGAACTTGGACTGTCATTGAGGCAGAGTGGAAAGGCAGGGCCTGGGAGGAGGTATTTGGGTCATGGGGCCAGAGCCTTCAGGAGTGCATTAACACCTTCTTAAGGACATAGGTTGTCTATCTCCAGAGTTCAGCCTCCTTTTTCCTTTCCCACCTTTACCTGCTTCTACCATGAACTGACAGGTACAATGCCCTCACCAAGGTCTGCCTCTCTTCCCAATGCCTTGGCTTTGGGGGTGCCAAGGGGAATGCTCAGGTATTTTGCCATAGTAACAGAAAATGGATTTAGACAATACAGTACCAGCATTTCTTCACTTAGCACTCAGAGGCATCCCAACATGAACCTCTGCCACATGCGGGACCCTGTATAATAGAGAGCAGAATGTAGGCCACATGTGGTGGAAAAACAGATATAAATGAGGAAAATCAGAGAAGAGTTCAATTAGAACTTAGGTATGACCGAGAGCAAAGAGGGTATGGACTATGGGAGAGCATTTCTTCCAGCTGAAATATGTGCAAAGCTTGTCATAGATTCAGTGGGACCAACTAACGGAACCAAACCTCAGTGAACCTGAAGAGACCAGAGGCCAGTAGAAGAGGCTGCGCTCAGCCAATCCTGTGGGGCCTTTGTGAGCCTTGATCTTCATGAGAAGGTAAATGGAACAACAGGGAGACAGAATCGGGTTGAAAAGATCGCATTGAGTCCCATGTGGAGGGCAGGTTAAAAAGAAACAAGGTGTAGGTGTGCGGCCACACAGTCAGTGATGCTACAAGTCCAGAAGAAACACGATGGTGGTTTGAGCTTCGACCATTACTCTTTCAGTCATTCAAAGTTAAGTTCAACTGATATGACCTTAATGAAATCCTAATTACCATAGACTAAAATGAGATACAAATGTATTTCAACTAGCCAATCTGTAATTAGTTTAGGGTTGTGTCGTATTAAGGATTTCCAAACAGCTTCCATTTTCTCACTCTGCCTTCCTTAGTGTGTAGTCTACCATGGGGTCCAACATTGCAGCCTGAGCTCAGCCATTGTGTTTGCATTCCAGCCAGGAGGAGCTGGGGGAGAAGAAAGGGGCAGGTTTCCTTCCTTTGAGAGGATTTTTTTGAAAGTTGTCTTCTAGATGTCTTTTCCTACCTCATCTACCACAACATAGTCAATGGCCACAAAAGCTCAGTGGGGGTGGGAAAATGTCATTTTTGTTTTGGGCAGTGAAGGGCCCAGCTTAGAGTCAGGGTTCAGTTCTAAAAAGGAAGAATGAGTGTCAGAGTCCAGCTAGTGGGCTCAACAACCCATTAGTCCGGAGCTTATAGCAGCAAATATAATCATGGACAAGAATAAGCAAGAAGCAGAGACCTGAGCATAATAAGGGAAATTTTTCAAGTCTCAATTTTCTACACATTTTGATGTTTTATTTTGGTTCAGTTGCTAGAATATTTAATAGACTGAAACATCCATCTCGCATGCAAAATGGTGTGCCACTGTAGAAAACGATTTAGCAGTTCCTCAAGAAACTGAACCCAGATTTATGGCATGAGGCCACTGTTCCACTCCTGGGTGTGTATCTAAGAGAATGGAACCACGTGTGCATGTAAAGACATGTACACAAATGCATACAGCACCATTCACAATGCCCACCAGTGGATGAATGGAAAAGCAAACTGTAGAAGAGCCACACACCAAACTGTGACTCAGCAGAAAAAAGCAGTGCAGTTCTGATGCATGTTGAGTCATAGAGGACCCTGTAAACACGCTGAGTGAAAGAAGCCAGACACAAAAGACCGCATACCGTATGATTACACCGAGCTGAAATGTCCAGAATAAACACATCTGTAGAGACAGAAAGCAGATTAATGGTTGGCGGAGAATGAGAAGAGAGAGGGGGAAATATGGAGCTTCTCCTTGGAAGGATAAAAATATTCTAGAGTTAGTGGTAATGATTGTGCAACATAGTAAGTACACTAAAAACCACTAAATGGAACACTTCAGAATAGTGGATTTCCTGTTGTGTGAATTATATCTCAATTTAAAAATACTATCTCTGGTTTCATATAGAGTTTCTTTTAAGAAAACTCCAGCAATGTGTGTGTGTGTGTGTGTGGTAAATAACACATAAATTCTTTTTTTTAATTTCTTACATTTTAGTTATAAGAAGTAAAACATTTATGATGCTTTGACAGGACTTTGAATTTTTCTGAAAGATGCTTGTCATGGACCTAATGCTTGTGTGTCCCCCATGAACTCATTGACCTCAACCTTACAGTGTAATGGTGTCAGGGGCATTTGGGTTGTAGCTAGATGTAGATGGGGTTGTGAGGGCTGTGACAGAACATCTGAGACTGTATATAAAGGAAGAATGTTACAGACCCGCTCACAGACCCGGAAGTCTGGAAGCACGTCCAGCTTCTGACGAGACCCCAGTGCTGTCTCACACAGGTAGAAATGCATAGGAGGAAGCGATTGCCAAAAAAAGGGAGGGGAGGACAAGCAAGCTTGCCAGCATTATGACAACTTGCTCTCTTGAGAACTAACCCATGTCTACAAAAATAATCCAGTCCTTATCAAAGACATTAATCCTTCACTTAGACCCAACCTCCCAATGCCACTACATTGACAAGCAATCCTCAAGAGGAATTCTGGGGATGAACCATATACAAACTGTAGCAAGGGTTAAGCTTTCATGAATGGAATTAGTATCCCTGGGAGTCCCAATAGAAGTTGCTTCCTCACTGCCTTATGAGAAGCCAGCGTAAGGGCTGCCATCTTTGAAGCCGGAAAAAGTTCTCACTAGACACAAACTCTGCCAGTGCCTTGATCTTGGACCTCCCAGCCTCCAGAAGTGTAACTAATAGATGTTCTGTGATTAAGTCACCCAGTTTAGTACTAAACTGACTTCAGTGTCTACCCTCCAGTGCTGGTGAAGGTGAAGTGTTCAGGTCTCTGCTGCTGTGAAAGTGTATTAGTTACCTATCACTGTGTAACAAATTACCCCAAGATGCAGCAACTTAAAACAAGCAATCCCACCACTTCTGAAGAGCAGGCATCTGAGAGTAGCTAAGTCAGACTGTTGTGGTTTACTCTGGCTCAGGGTCTCTCAGACAGTTTCAGTGGAGCTATCCTCCAATGCTGCAATGCTGAGAATATGCCTGGCGCTGTCGGCCATGCCTCTCTGTACCCTCCCCTGTCTAGGGCATGGGCTTCGGCTGCTTGCCCTGTCAGCGGTCCACAGAGGTGTTGACAATGAAGTCTCTACCACAGTGAGTGACCTAGGAGACAGAGAAGACAGTGTGACACCCTTCACATCTGCCACATTCTGTTGGCCATGCTGACAAGCCTGGTACCAAGTGATTGGTGACTGCACAGAACTTGACTGAAGAGGCTACTGGTGGCCATCTTGGAGCATGGAGACCCCAGAGAGCAGAATTCAATTGTGATAGTACATCAGGAAACCTGAAACTCAGAGTCATGGTCCCCAGAGTACTATTGCTCAGCACACAAGTCTAGCTAGAACCCTGCAGAGTGACAGTCACATCTGCCCAGCTGGGTCACACTCAGAGGTCCAGACTCCAGTGCCACTCTCAAGCTGGCACCAGACTTGGAGTAAAGTCAATGCCTACCCTAGTCCAGCATGAGCCCAGACAGGACTCTTTCCCTCTCTGGACCTCTGTCCCCTCCTTTGTGACAGAAGGAGATGGTGGCTTAGGCCACTGGTTTTCAATCAGTCCTTTGGGGATCCATGATGTGCAGCCAGAGAAAGATGCGGTTTTATCAGGTGTGGGAGCTCACATGAAACAAGAAAGTAGGGGCCAGAGAGCCAGCTCAGCACTTAAGAGTGCACACTACTGTTGCCAAGGACCCAAATTTGGTTCCCAGAACTTATGTCAGATGACCTACAACTGCCGGTGACTCCAGCTCCGAGAGCCTCTTCTGGCCTCTGTGGACACTTGCATTCATGTGTATGGACACACACACACACACACACACACACACACACACACACACACTTAAAACATAAAATAAATCTTTAAAAAGAGAGAGAAAAAATAAGGTTGTACCTGTGGTCAAAAACAATAAAGACAAAGTAAGCATGGAACCATGGTGCTTTGTGGTGTCCAAACTCCCACTTGAAAACATCCTGGGCTCTGAATCACATAAGCCATGAGTAGCAACTTCCCTATCACATCAGAAGCATGTGAAGAATTCTCACTTAGGCTCTGTCCTGTGGTTCCCTAACCAGAGGGAAGCTGCCCTGTACCGCTCAGTCACTTTCTTTGTTCTGGAAGGGCGGTCCCATGAAGGAAGGCTCATCTTAGTGGCACTGACACCAGGCCATTGTATCGGAACAGAAAGTGAGGTGTCAGTTAGTCTCCCCAGACATAGTCAAGGGGATGGATCGAGGAGCAGCA
>CABHPQ010160235.1:0-39206 GCA_902168405.1 Peromyscus aztecus
CTTTATTTCTTCTATTTCAATGTTCAAGTCTTGAATCATTTACTTCACCTGTTTGATTGTTTTTCTTTGCTTTCTTTAAGGAATTTATTGATTTCTTCTAATTTTTGTTTGTCTTTTCCACTTTTTTTAAGGGCATTTTTTTTATTTCTTCATTAAGGGCTTCTACTACCTTCAAAAAAGTTATTTTACAATCATTTTCTTGTGCTTCAGCTATGTTGGAATGTTCAGCTCTTGTTTTTGTAGGATCACTGGGTTCTGGTGGTACCATATTATCCTTTATGTTATTGAACATATTCTTACACTGACATTTAAACATCTGAATTTGGGGTGATTAAAGGTCTAAGTGTTGATTCTTATATTTTTTTTGTTGTTTGTGCACTTTATTTCTGTTTCCTTTATTGTTTTCTGGCCTGAATAGCTGAGGTTTCTGGTGATTGGCAAGTCTTTAGGTCCAGTAGAGTGTTTCATCTGAGATTTGTGGGGGTTTCGGTGCCTAGATCCAGTGTATCCTCCTATTCTTCCTACTGGTGTGGGTGTACCTGTGCCTACGGAGTCTGTTGTAGTTAGGGGGAAGTACTAACCATGGGGGAGGACATTGAAGTTGGTGGGGTCGGTTGGCAGAGTGGGTCTTGGGGGAACTGAATCCAGTGGATGGCAGCCATGATGGTGCAGCCTGCAAGTAGGTCTTTCTCCTGCCAGCCAGCTGGTGGAGATTGCCAGTAAGTCATTATTTCAAAAGACATCATGCACTTCAGAAACAGAAGTCAGAGACCCTGAGCTGGAATAGACCTGAATGCCTCCTAAAGCCCTGAGGCTTCACTTTTATGGCACCAGAAGGTACAATGCAACCTTCCAAAGGTTGGAAGCAACCAACAGTCCTCCCCATCTATGAAGCCTATGAATCACATCAATGATCAGTGCAGCACCATAAACCTAAGGCTGCAGTAGTGGTATGCATACCTAACTGGACTTAAGTTCCGTTCAACAAGAGGGAGACCATGCCTGGTACTTGAAACTTAGTTAAGTACTCAGTAAAGCAAATTCATGGTTATTGAAAGAACATCTACAACTACTGAATCACTAAATCAACATAAACTCTAGCAACAATTTATAAACATTTGTCCGGATACCCACAGATGAATGTATTTGCCTCCAAATGAGGAAACTTGTTTTTGCAACAGGTGAAAAAGACAACCAAAAGATAACCATAACCAATCAAAATTCAGAGTTGTGGAGCCCAAGCCCAGTGGATACAGCTACAACACCTAAGGCTCAGAAAATACTGCAGAAGAAGAAGTGGAAAGGGCCAGAAACTTGGGTCCTTTCCAGTAACATTTCATCTCCTAGAAATATCAGAAGCTACACATATAAAGTCTCACTACCTAAATGTGAGTCTGTAAGGATGACAGCAATGAACATTCCCAGTTGGACAGAGAAAAGAGCATGAAGCCTCAATCTCATTCAATGAACCTTAGGCAATGGAGAAAAGCTAGGAACAGGAGAGATGGCCTTCCCCAAGGAAGAGCACATAAATTGGTTTTGAAATGCCAAGTTGTCAGCCCTAACATACAGGTAGCATTACAAGGACTGAATGGAATATATATATATAATTTGTGTGTGCACATTTTTGTATATGTGTATATATACTAACATGCATTCAATAACATTTAGGCTTTTAAGAGGGCAGAATTTGAAGGAGCAAGGGGAGGGATATGGGAGAGTTAGGAGGGAGGAGAGGAAAGGGAGAATGTTGTAGTCAAATTATGATCTCAACGTTTTAAAAATTAAAAAACTAACCAAGTAGAAAGGCTAGAAAGTATGACTGTGCATTAATAATAAAGAAGGAAAAGGGAAAAAAGAACTATTAGATGTTCTTGAACAATTATAGTCTCTGTCTAGGGATTCTTTTATACATCTCACTTCGTTTTAGCTGGTAAGACTTAAATCATTTACTTTGTCTCTGGGAAGTGAATAAGGGAAAGTAAGATATGAATAGAGAACCACAAATTTTATGTCTGTGTGTGTGTACTTCCATGCAAGTACATATGAACAGCCTTAGCACTGGGGCCCAGAAATTTTTAGTAGGATCAAGGTAAAAACCTGAATTTGTATGTCACTTTAATAATTTTTAATATTTTTATTGATATAGAATTACATAATTTCTCTCACTTTCCTCCCTCCAGCTCCTCTCACTTACTCTCCTTCAGACTTGCCTTCATTCCTGTTTTTTTTATCTTTGATTATATTGTGACATATATACATGTAAAACACACACACACACACACACACACACACGACCACTCCACTCCGCCGTGGATGCTGAACAAAGGGCTCATCTCCTGTTTTGAGTGAGACTGGAATCTAGTTAGACAGGCTGTTGGTTGCCACCAACATTTGGGTGACACATTTTGGACTTTATGGATGTCTTTGAAAGGATGAACGGTGCTGGTGGCAGAGCTTGTTACTGGCAGAAAAGTCACTAGCCACGGCAGAACCCAATGTTAGGCCAGATCCTGAGGAATAAGAGCAGAATCCTATCAATCTTGTCATGCTTGTCATGGTTGTTGCAGATGAGTAGTACTGTTTAATTGCTTCCCTCCCTGCATGGTTTGAATGGGACTGGCACCCACAGTCTCATATATTTGAGTGCTTGGAGTATGTGTGTCACTGGGTGTGGTCTTTGTGTTTCAAAACCCCGTGCCAAACCCAGTCTCCTTTCTCTGTCTTTATCTCTGTCTCTGTGTCTCTTTCTCTGTATTTATCTCTGTCTCTGTGTCTCTCTCTCTCTGTCTGTCTCTCTGTCTGTCTCTCTCTCTTTCTCTCCCCTCATCTTGTTTATAAGATGGAAATCCTCAGCTACTGCTCCAGTACCATGTCTGCCTGCCAGATTACATATTGCTCACCATAATAATGGTTACAGACTCACTTGTAGTTGGTTGTTTTTGCTCTTTGACTGTTTGGGGAGGCTCACCACCCAATGCCCAAATAAATCACACATGGAGGTTTGGTCTTAATTATCAATGCTCAGCCTTAGCTTGGCTTGTTTCTTACCAGCTTTTCTTAAATTATCCTGTCTATCTTTTGCCTCTGGGCTGTTAACTTTATCTATTTATGTATACCTTTCATTATTTCATACTCCTTGGCTTGCTCTATGGCTGGATGGCTGGCCCCTGGCATCCTCCTCTCCTTGTTCTCTTGGTCTTTGATCTTCTTCCCCTCCCAGATTTCTCCTGCTATTTACTCTCTCCGCCTGGCAGCCCTGCCTTTCCTTTCTCCTGCCTTACTATTGACATCCAGATCTTTATTAGAATACAAATTGTTTTAAAGTCAAAGTAACACAGCTTCAACGAGTTAAACAAATGGAACTTAAAAAAATGCAATACATCTTTGCATTATTAAACAAATGTTCCACAGCATAAACAAATGTAACACATCTCAAAATTATATTCTACAACACTCATCTTCTGAAACTGTAAGCAAGCTCCCAATTAAATACTTTCCTCTTGCCTTGGTTAGGGTGTATCTTCACATCAATAGAAGAGTAACTAAAATGTTCCCCTAGCAGCTTGCATAGTATTTTCAGGAACCATGGATGTTAGACTATAGGAAAGAAGCCTTAATGCTAGTTCTAGCTTGAGTCATCTGAGTCTTGTGTCCTAAGTATGTGATGTCTTCATCAATAGGCTCTACCTTCAGCCCCTGAGATGCAACCAAGGGCTAAATATGTTGTATAGACAGGCACATGTGCTGAACAACCCTTCAAAATTTTGTTTCTCCTATTAGTGAAGTTTCTGTTAATCTAGTGTTCCTATGGGAAGCACTGTCCAAGTGGTTCAGCTTCCGTATAGATAATATATATGTATATATATGTGTGTGTGTGTGTGTGTGTGTGTGTGTGTGTGTGTGTGTGTGTATATAAAGTATGGTGCATAATTATAAGTAAATACAAAATAATGTGATTTCTTGAGTATTTACCAAACAATCTTCATGTTATTTGTATCTCCTCCTTCTACATTGATCCCTTTCTTCTCACAATTGGAGACCCTTGCCTGTTACTCTCTTTGCCACTCTTGTCACCAGTATCCTGCCATTTCCCCACCAATCCTTCCCCCAGCACCTACGGGGTCACATTATACTTTCCTGGATTTGGTGAATGCTCCATGTTGAGTACTCACATTCAAGGATTTGGGGCTAGGACGTGAGATGAGAAAGAAGGTAGAGTTTTTGTTTCTGTGTCTCACTTACTTCACTCATTATAATCTTGTCTAGGTCAAGATTACCTACAAATTCTATACTTTCATTTATATTTACATCTAAATATTATTCCATTGCATTTATGTCCAACATTTCTATCATCTATTCATCTGTTGAAGGACAGTTAGTGTTTCCTGTGCTGCCTAGTTTTATGTCAACTTGATACAAGTGAGAGTCATCTGAGAGGAGGAAACCACAATTAAGAGAATGCCCCTGAAAGATCAGGCTGTTGCAAGTCTGTAGGTTATTTTCTTAAATAGTGATGGATGTTGGGGGATCCAGCCCATTGTGGGTAGTGGCACCCTTGGGCTGGTGGTTCTGGGTGGTACAAGAAAACAGACTGAGCCAGTCATGAGGAGCAAGCCAGTAAGCAACATTCCTCCATGGCCTCGATCAGCTTCTGCTTCCAGGTTTCTGCCAGGTATGACTTCCTGTTTGCCTTCCATTAGTGAAATGTGATTCAGGATATGTAAACATAATGAATAATTACCTCCCCATGTTGCTGTTGGATATAGAGTTTCACTACAGCCACAGTAATACTAAACTAAGACATTTCTATTTTGTGGGTTATTTTGAATAGGATAACCACAAACATTGCTGAGCAAGTGTCTGTGGAGTAGGATGCTAAGTTTTGGGGAGTATGTTAAGGAGTAGTACAGCTGTGTCATGGCAGATTTATTTTTCATTTTTCTGAGAATTCTCCCTATTGAATTTCCAGAGTGCTATGCCAGTATGCATTCTTTACCAACAGTGAATAGGGTTCCTCTTTTTCTACAGCCTTACCAAAATTTACTCTGTTATCCCCAATTTCTAAGGAAATTAAATAGTTTTTGAAATACTTCCTCTTCCTCTTCTTCTTTTTTTTGTTTTTGTTTTTTGTTTTTTGTTGTTGTTTTTTGAGACAGGGTTTCTCTGTGTAGTTTTGGTACCTGTCCTGGATCTCTCGCTCTGTAGATCAGGCTGGCCTCAAACTCATAGAGATCCACCTGGCTCTGCATTCCAAGTGCTGGAATTAAAGGCGTGTGCCACCACCGCCTGGCTCTTGAAGTACTTCTTAACCACTTTTCTTTCTTCTATTAAGAATTCTCTGTTTAGAGCTCTAGTCCATTTTTCAGTTGGGTCATTTGTTGCCTTTATTATTTGTTTATTCATTTCTTTGTATACAGACCATGTTCGTATTGTTGTGTCTTTTGTCTTTTGACCCACTGAGTTTAACTAGCATCATCTGATTCCAAGGTTATTGGACTATTAGATGGGTTAAAAATGTTTGTTTCTTTTTTAGTATTTATTTATTTATTTTAATGTTTAAGTTTTATTGTTGTTTACATGCCTGTCTGTGCAATACAAGTGTGCCTGGTGCTTCTGGACCCCCCCCCCCAAAATGACGTTAGTTTCTTTGAGAATGGTCTTAAAGATGATTGATGGCCATCATATAAGGACTGGCAATCAAACCCCAGTCACATGGAAGAGGAACCAGTGCTTTTAACCAGTGGAACATCTCTCCAGTCCCAAGTACACATGTAAATTATACCTCCTCTATAAAACAGCAATAGACAAAAGTTCCTAAGGGAACAATAGAGTCCCATGAGTCACTCTCTACTTCTTGATCAGCTTTTGAAAAGTCCACTCTTGTACAAGCCAATGCCAGCAGTTGTAGCTCCTACAAGTTATGGTTAAAATGTCTGTGTCACATCTAGAAGTTAGCACTTTGAATGCCCTTCTTACTTGTCTTATAGCTCTTATACTATTTCTGCTCCTTCTAGTACCATATGCCCTGAGTTGTGGAGGGGATAGTATAAATATCTTATTTATGATTTAGCACACCACCACCCCTTATTCTCAGCACCTTGAACAACCAAGAGTCTCTGTATTCACTGCTGTTCCTAGCATAGAGAACATTTTCTTATTAATGCTGTGAAGAGCAATTGCCTGTGAGTACAAACATAAGTAGACATTTGGTGCCATATCAATTTAAGTAAACAGCAGCCACCATTTTTTGACCAGGTTTATTCTATCAGACATTAATTTCTTCTTGTGGAATAGATATCAAATCCAATCATAGACTTGTTGGTGACCCCTATTGCACTGGAGCCACTATTGTAGAAGTGAGCATATTCTCCCCAGTGGGTTGGTTTTGTAATTGATATGGTTCACTACTGGATAAAACTGATGACTTTCCTTCCCTAGAAGCCTCTGCAGTATCTCCAGCATTATGAAAACTAGACATCAGAAAGGAAACTTTCACCACTGCTCTGGCTTGATTTCTCTATATCTTGCAACTGAGGTACATATTGCCATGAGAGTTAGAATTAATCATTTATTTATTGTGAGCGACCAAGAGGAATGACAAAAAACTATATTTATTTGGAGACCTCTTATCTACAACTTGTAATACATAACTCATAGCTCTTACTGGGATTTCTGTGTAATAACTCATTGTTTCTATTGTTTCTAACAGCATTTTCCAACTAAACAGTTCTATCTTCTTTCTAACTTTTTTCATAACTTATGGGGTGTTTTTGTTTGAATCTTTAAATTACGTTTTAAAGTTATTTCTTCTACTTTTTGAGATTACGATATAATTACATCATTTTCCCTTTCCCTTCCCCACTCCAAACCCTCCCATATACACCTCCTTGAACTCATTTGATGTGAGCACATATCCTGGAGGAAACTGCAGAAACCAGGAAAATAAAAAGGGATCATTGCTTGAGGAGATTGGGGGGCAACAGACAAAGTAATAGCAGGACACAAATTATCTAGTGGGGTAAATAGGAAATATGGAAGCCCTAAAAATGGAAGAGGGAGAGAAAGAAATAACTTAAGCTTTTAAATTGGCTTACAAAAGTGTACATTTTCATGTCTGTTTTTCAAACATCTTTCATTTTGTTTAAACACCTCCCTAGCCCTGTTGACTCACCCATCTCTTCAGTTCATTTCCTACCTATTCTTTCTAGCTCCAGTGTTCCTGTCTCTACTTTCACATTGCCTATGTTCTACTAACTCTCTTTACCTACAGCATCTTCCCCAAATAATGGCTCTCGTTTAATGACTTCCATAAGCATTTTAAGTTAAACAGATTTCAGACATGTGCAGTGCTATTATTATTGAGTCTGATTACTTTCTGGTTGGTTTTCTTAGTCAGCTTAAAGTTTCCAGTTTTCACAACTTACCTGAAAATTGCATAGCTTAATTTTTCTTTATATCTGAATAAGTTCCTTTCTGTATACATACCACATTTTCATTATCCATTCATCGGTTAAAAGGCTGTGTCCTGTCTATTGTGAACAGAGGAACAGTAAGCATGAATGAGCATGTATCTCTGTAGTAGAACAGAGCATCCTCTGAGTATATGCCAGAGAGGTGAGGTGAAGATAGGTGTGCTTTATAATAGTTACAACTTTAGGTTTTTGAGGAAAATCTACACTGATTTCAGTAGTGTCTGTACCATTTTTGTAGTTCCACGACAGTAGTGATTTGTGCTTTCATTTGATTTCTTGGTCATAAACATTCCAAGTAGGGAAAGGTGTAATCTCAAGCAGTTTTAATCTGTATTTTCCTGGTGGTTATTGCTTTTGGCCACTCTTTACTGGGTTTATTAGATACTGTATTTCTTTTTTGGTGAGTAAGCCTGAGGAGGGCAACAGATTTGGATAGATTCCTTAAAGATTATTATGTGAATAAGATTTCTTTATTTGCATTAATTTATTCATGAATTCAACTATGAGTAAAATGTACATCAGAATTTTTACTCCCTAAATATGTTAATTATTTACACACCATTTTCTTGAGTCTAATCACAATTTGAAGAAATAAACAGAAGTCAAGTTATATATTTTGATGACATAAATTTGTACTAGAGGTGATTTTTAAAATAATCTGTGAAATATGTTTTGTTTTTTAAGGAAATGGCCATATTCAACTGGAGCAGGGAAGACTGATTATACAACTCTAGTCTTCAGATGCCTTGGAAAGCTGTCAGTGGAATGCCAATAATTTTTTTCTCTGCTTTAGCAAGGGAGCAGTGATCAATGGTTGAGAATTTTAGAAAAAATTCTTGGCATAGGGGCTCAACACAATGGGAAGTAGAGAAATAAAAGATAAGGATAACAGAAAAGGAGGATCTCTTTAACCCTTAGGAGACTGTATTTGGGGAAGAAATGATAGAGGAAGCTTTGCTTTAGACATCAGAGCTACTGGTAGAAGCTGAAATTTAGGGTGATGAGTGACAGTGTTTACGGCACAAGCAAAATGCACTTACAGAAACACATGATATCTCTTTGCTTTACCTTTTAATAAGACCCTTCCATTTTGAGAACATTGCCAACAAAACAACACTACTTCATGTCACACGAATGATAATAAATACATAAGGCTAACTTTGCATAACAAATGTGTCAAGGATGGGCAACGTTCCCTAGAGATATATTTTTTTAAAAGTAAGAGTGAACTTGGCTTTTGAAGATTTTTAGACAAGCATTTCAGGTGGAGGGGTTAGCATGTGTAAATACTTGATGGTAGATAAAGACTAACTGCTGGTCAATGGCCGAAAGGTACCCAGTAAATGTGGAACACAGTAAACAAGTGTTTGGGGCTTAAAGATGAGGCTATGAAAAGGAAAAACTGTAAATATGACCAAGAACCAAATCATTGTGTGCACAATGACCTGTACATACTTGATCTAAGCAACAGGTGTTCATTGAAAAGAAATTTCTAGGACAGTTGTAAATTTAGATTATTGTTTTGAAAATATTGTTCCAGCTGCACAGGAGAAAAAAAATAAACTTAAGAAACAAAATAGAAATAATTGTAGGTCACATGTAATTTTCCATTACCATTCATTAACATACTTCATTTTGAATTATTTATTTAAAAATACAATTGAGGTAACAATGTAGGTATTTTTCTAAATTAAAACATGAACAAAAATAGATTTTTTTTGCTCTGTTAGAATTTTTCAGGTTTCATGCATATGTATTGGAGCCAAGCTTCCTTTTCTATCCAGTTAGCAACCAAGGATAATGTGCAATGGTTCTAATAGTTTACTTAAAAGTTAGGTTTCATTTAGTTAATGCTAAAATATCAGATAGACTAAATCCCTGCTTTTCATAGATCAGCAGAATGTACTTTACTCCAAGATCAAGTGAAATATCAATTTTTCTTAGCAATATTTTTATTAAGGAAGTTTTTTTTTATTAATTTTACATAACAATCACAGATCCCTCTCTCCTGCCTCCTCCTGCCCCTCCTACCTTCCTTTCAACCCACCCCTCATTCCCTCCTCCAACAAGGCAAAGTCTCCCATGGGGAGTCAGCAGAGCCTGGTACATTCAGTTGAGGCAGGTCCAAGCCCCTACACCTGCATCAAGGCTGTGCAAGGTGTCCCACCATAGGTAGTAGACTCCAAAAAGCCAGCTCATGCACCAGAGATAGCTCCTGATCCTACTACCAGGGGCCCCTTAAGCAGATCAAGCTACATAACTGTCCCACTTATGCAGAGGGCCTACTCTAGCCTCCCATGGAGGCTCCATAGGTGTTGGTCTAAAGTTGATGAGTTTCCAACAGTTTGGTTTGGTTGTCTTTGCAGGTTTCCCTATAATGATCTTGATGCCCCTTGCTCATAGAATTCTTCTTCTCTCTCTCTTTAACTGGACTCCTGGACCTCGGCCTGGTGCTTGGCTGTGGATCTCTGCATCTGCTTCCATCAGTTACTGAATGAAGGCTCTATGATGACAGTTAGGGTACTCGCTGATCTGATTACTGGGGTAAGCCAGCTCAGGCACCCTTGCTGTGGATATGGCTCTGTATGCCATAAATGTGTTGCTCTGATTGATTGATTGATAAATAAAATGCTGATTGGTCAGTAGCCAAGCAGGAAGTATAGTATAGGTGGGACAGGAGAGAGGAGAATTCTGTTAAGTGGAAGGCTGAGTCAGGAGACATTGCCAGCCGACGCTGCCATGAGAAGTAAGATGTAAAGTACCAGTAAGCCACAAGCCATGTGGCAACTTATAGATGAATAGAAATGGGTTAATTTAAGATATAAGAACTAGATAGCAAGAAGCCTGCCATGGCCGTACAGTTTATAAGTAATATAAGGCCCTGTATGTTTACTTGGGTCTGAGTGGCTGAGGCCCCCAGTGAGACTGGAGAAATCTCCAGCTACACACCTTCTCTACTATTGTTAGTAGTCTAAGTTGGGGTCATCCTTATTTTTAAAGATATATTGTTATTTTAGTGTGAAAATGAAATGTTTATTTATTTTAATTTAATTAGTTGTAACTTAATCACACAATTTTAATTTTTTTCTTTCCATATTTTTCACTCAAAAGTTCACTTTTCAGGTAGGAATCTCATTTGAGCAATATTGAAAATGTGTGGAGAACTGGTCATAAAAAATATATTTTATTTTTAAATTAATAATTTAAATTAATTTTTAAATTGATGGCTGTTTCAATATCAATCAGCATGTTTTACCAAAAGAAGCAGCTAGCAAAGTTTTCTTATCTTCCTGCTTAACAGTGTTTGTTGAGGTACAGTTGATTCTTACAACTTATTCCAATGCTGGTCCATAGTGCCAGGTTTTGTCTTCAACATAGCAGCTGGAAAGAAAGAACGTATCTCCTCACTTACTTTCTGGTACTATTGTGAGGACACAGGGAATTTTCAAATGAAACTTGCCTGTAACTCCTGAGATCTATCAGCCTGTGCTTAGGACAAACCACCTTATTATTCAACTCTTAGTTGACTCTCTAAAGACAGATGGGGAATCTTCACATATGGTTCATAAATTATACTAAAACAATAGAAAAGGTCTTTCTCTATAAATCACATATGAAATGTAATATATTCTTCTCTCTGGTGGGTGGGAACTCTTACTTTGAAAATAGGGGTTCTAGTCTTCAGCTAAAGATAATGTGATGATCTTTCCTGGCTCCAAAATAATGAAGATACATTATTGTGGTTCATACCTGATTCTCATTTTCTTTTCCTGTTACTTGTCTTTCTGTCCTACAACTAGTCAAAAGTGTAGAGTATATTTGTCCTTCAAATTCTTTGTTTGCATTGGATTACATGATGGATTTTTTGAGTTTGTATTATATTACAAATTTTATGAATACCCAGTTCACATAAGTGCTGCATTTTAGTTGTATGGCCCTTAACAGCCTATCATAAAAGTCTTGCTGACAAGACTAGGGTGCCATTGGTAAATGATGGAACATTTAGGACATAGAACCTAGTGGAAGGAAGAGAAGCTATTAAGAGCATGGCTGAAAAGGTAATATTTATACTTTTGGCGTTCTTTTTTATTTTTTATTTTTTTTTAATTTTTTTTTCCTTTTTGCCTTTTGTTACCATGGGAAATTTTATTTCTTCTGCTTTTCTTCCATTGTGATATGTTCTCTTGCCCCTGCCTCAAATGTAACAGAACCATCTGAGACTGGAGAAACTTGCCAAACTGTGAGCTGAAACAAAACTTGTCCTTATTAAGTTGTTTATCTCAGATTTTTTATAGTAAGAAGGAAAAGGCCAAGTGTGTTAGTTAATTTTTCTGTAACTATCTGAGAGAAATTGGAATGGAGGAAAGGTTTGCTTTGGTTCTGAATTTCAAAGAGAATCCAGTCCAACAGGATGGGAAAGGCAGGGCAGAGCACATCTGTCCAGATGAACAGGTGCTTGAAGTGGCAGCTCTTCATGTCAAAACAGAACATGTAGAAGAGAAAGTAGGCAATATCTAGTGGGAGATGTAACATTCAAGGGCCTTTCCTGGGGGACCTACTTCCAACAACCAGGACTGTGCTACAGACTAAATAGCTGCAACAGAGTGGAAGCAGGCACACAAAACGTGAGTTTGTGGAGGACACATCAGATTCAAATTACAGTGCTGACTATATATACACATACACACACACACACACACACACACATATATATATATAGTCCAGACACACAAATTAGTAAGTTGTAGACAATGTGTTATGTGCATACAGGTAAGAATAAAGACAGTAACCCATCAATAGTAGAATGCAACAGTTTAGCTTATCTGTGCCACACAGGCTTGTGGTGACAACATTGCTCCTATACCTTGCCATCTGATGAAATGCAGATGTACTGTTTTTTGTGTCAACTCCTTCCATTTCAACATTGGCTAACAGTTAGTGGGAAAAAGAAGCAACAAAATGCTTTGTTGTATGAACAAACTCTTTGCTTATTAGATGTTGTCTTCAGGACCTGTTCTGTTGTATGTTATCTACAGGCATTTTTACTATGATTCAGAACCTTTGTCCACATTGTGTCTATAGTGCAAATCATTATTTCTGTTTTCTTCAGCAGTTCTCACTTTCTGTACATCTCAGGCACTTCCAATCAGTAGTCTTTGAACCACATCTAGTCTTGAATAAACTATGAACTCCAGTCCAACATGAAATTGAAACCTAGTGGAAACTTCCTGGAATCAATGAGAGTGACCCTAGTGAGGACTCCTAGTAATAGAGGACATGGAGTTTGAACTGGGTATCTTTTGTATCAAGGCAAGGCTTCCAGTGGTGGGCCTGGGTTACATTATGTTGACTTGTTGACAGAGGAGTTCTTGTGGTTATCCCTAAACAACCCAGGCTGGTGTTAGGACAGAAGGTTGCTCTCCAACTGACTTCAGGGTCTCATTGCTGAGGATAAAATCCACAGAGAACATTGAATGAAGAGGTCGAACTGGTGCCTACATGGAGCCTTCATCCCCACATTCCAGTCTCTTTGTCATGAGAAGGTACTCTGCAAGCTATGGAAAGGGAAAGCTGGACCTTACCACTCCAGCCATAAAACTCTTGACCTACAATCTGTCCTGCCTTCCAAATGTGCTGGGGTAATGAAGGCACATAACTTGTGAATGTGGCCAACCAATGTATAGTTTAACTTGAGGCCCAATGCGCAAGAGTGGGCCCATACCTTATACTTCCTGAATGACCAGGAACCAGATACTGAATATCCTTGAGACCTAGGGTAGAACCAAGCATGATTGGAAAAAATCATTACTAACCAATCAAATGATTATTAATAATATTTTACTGTACTCATAGATCACTGCTTTGTCCAGTCATCACAGAGAAGCTTCCTCCAGCAGCAGATGGGAGCAGATGCAGAGACCCATAGCCAGACACTATGCAAAGAGTCTAAATTGGAGGTCTCCATCAGGTTTCTTTCCTAGGGAAACCATGCAGAAGATTGGAAGGAAAGATTGTAGTAGCCAGAGGGAACGAAGGAAACCAGGAGAAGATGGCCCATTGAATCAACTAAACAGGACTCATATGGGCTCTCAGAGACTGAAGCAACAATCACTGAACATGCACAGGTCTGCTCCACAGCCTTTGCATATATGGTATGGCTATTAGCCTGCTGCATTTTTGGGGACTCCTAACAGTGGGAGTGGGTATATCTCTGACTCTTTTACCTGCTCTTGGGACTCTTTTCCTTCTATTGGGTTACCTTATCCAACCTTGATAGGAGGGCTTTTGCCTTGTCTTATTGTATTGTATCTCCCCTGGCCCCCTTTGGCTGTCTTTCTTGCAGGCCTGCTCTTTTCTGAAGAAGAAACAAAGTGGGAGTAGAACTGGGGAAGAAGGTAGGTGTGTGAGGGTGCTGGGAGGAGTGGAGGAGGGGGAGACTGTGGTCAGTTGGGATTTATTGTATGAGAAAAAAATCTATTTTAAATAACATTTAAAATAGAAAAAAATTGAAAACTTATGTAAAACATTATGAGACTTTTGTTGTTAATTTCTCTTTGTAACTCAATTATGTGACTCTTGAGGATAATGTTCCAGATGACAAGGCCCTGTCACAATATCGCAATGCTGTGTAGGCCCATTCCTACTCACCTTTCAGATAACATGGTAGCGTCCTCTCATTTTCCAACTAGATATTTTTGCATCAAACCTTTCTATATTTTATCTTTATAGCTCATGTTCACTTGCTGGTAATTGTCAGTGCGTCTCTAGCTCCATAGGCTTCACCTGACTATCTGGAACAGTTTTGAACATCATGTCATTAAAGAAACTTCTTGAAGTAGATGGAACTAATTAACACACAGCCCCCTAAATGGTTAATGTACAGAGAACAAAATATTGCACAGTGCTCACCCTAAAATGAACCTTCATACTGTAACGCTATCCCCAAGACTGAGGGATCATTTTGGAAGATGGGGTGGGATGAGGAGGTGTTGGATAACTTCAAGGACACACATGTTTGACCGCAGGGCAGACACACTTATGAGCTCACAGCAACTGTGACAGCAAAGTCCCTGTGCAAGCTCCAGTTAGACAGATTCTCAGCATGAAAGAGGGATGGATGAGCACGTAATCCCACCATAAGATGAGGAGCTACTAACATGGAATTGCTGATGGAAAAGGAGGATTTGGTTGTTTTTTTGTATTTTGGAGTGCTTTTTTTTTCTTAATGGTGTGACTGCTGGTAATCTGACCATACCTCAGAGCTGGTACCAATCCCAAGACTAGCTGAGCAACACAAACTAGACTTAACGAGGAAGTAAGCAATAAATAAAATATAATCTTAAATTGCCTGGAAAAGAGTGAGAGGGTAGAGAGGATGGTAAGGAGAGACATGAGGTGGTATGAACATGTTCAAAATACATGTGATGATATTCCATGTATTAATAAATATAACAAAACATTTAAACTTAAAAACTGTAATAAAAATGCAGAACTTAGCAATAGACTCCTAATGTCATTATTATATTTCTACATTTCTTGCATGTTTCATTATTACTGATTTTAGCACACAAAGAAAACATTCATCTTTCTAGAATTTATCAAAAGAATCTATGAATATATTAAGAACATGTTTTTTAATCTCAAATTAAGCCACTGAGGGACCCAGGTCATTACTCTGTAACTCTAACAATGAGTTTATTGAAAAGCTAAAAACATTCGGTTCCTGGGAAGACAATCCTTTGTGAAAAACTCGCCATTTGTGTAACATTCACTCAATGGAAATGATCTTCATTACTTAGACATCAGATGATGGATATTTTCTATATATTTGTAACAGGATGAACTATAGACAAATAAAACCATCTCCAATTTTGTTGAAAATTAAAGGAAATTTTTTACATATAGATAGTTTTGTTTCTGTCTTGGGATCTTGATGGGGTTCATTTTCTCTCCCTGTTTAAAAAAAAAGGCAGGAGAAATCTCTGCCACAACAGGTTTGCGGCACGAAATTCTGGAACACAGCAGAGAGAACCAACTGGTCAAGAAAGACTTTTTTTTTTTTTTTTTTTTTTTTTTTGGTTTTTTCAAGACAGGGTTTCTCTGTGTAGCTTTGTGCTTTTCCTCGAGCTCACTTGGTAGACCAGGCTGGCCTCGAACTCACAGAGATCCGCCTGGCTCTGCCTCCCGAGTGCTGGGATTAAAGGCGTGCGCCACCACAGCCCGGCAAGAAAGACTTTTTATCAGAGGTGAGAAGATGCGCTCACCCACAGCAACCAAATGTGGAGAAAGTTCCTCTGCAGAGCAGAGCTGGGACCCTGGTGCCAGAAAAACCCAGTCTCTCTTAGAGCTAGGTTTGCTTCTTTTCTTTTCTTTTTATTTATTTATTTTTTTAAGTATTTAAAAGATCTTCTTCCCTAATTTAGGGTTAGTGGATAACTGTTGGGTAAATATGTCTGATCCACCCTAAAACTGTCTTTTGTATTGCTTTGAATTATTCCTATGGTCTGTCCATAGGCAGGGTTGTGGGAAGAGTTGAGATCCTATTGTTGTAAGAAAAACTCACAAGGTCTTTGTTTTAAGCTGCCAGCTTTGTCTTAGGCCAGGGGGATGTGGAAGAAGCCAGTTATCTCGCAAGTTCACCATCTTTATTGCCTAGTCATGAACAGCCTCTCTCCCTATCTGTTTGTCTATAAGGGTATCTGTCTAACTCACAGTCCCTCAGTTTAGCCTATAGTTCTTAAACATTCACAAAGTCCCAGTAGAAATACTGTATTGGATATAAGGGAGGGGCTGGCACAAGGCTTGGCTGGCTTCTTAGCAAATCAGTTACAGCCTAAGATACAAAACAATTATAATTTTATATTGATTAGAAGCAAATCTATTGTTGAGAAGTACAGAAATTTATTAGGTTAAGTTGTTCATCTATAAAACAAACTTGGCTAAAGACTTCCAGAGCGAAATATATAATCATAGAGTTCTGTGTTTGAAAATATTTTGTGCTATATTAGCACGAGTGAAATACACTAAATCAGAGAATTAGATGAACGTGACTCATTCAGCAAGCTATGCATATCTCAACAAGCTAGAAATTTGGAAGTATAACGAGAATGGAGGGAGATTCTGTGGTTTCTATTTTCTTAACACTGTGTGGGAGAGAATTTGAATCAATGTAGTCAGGAGCTTGTGCTGAGAACATTGGGGGAGCAAACAAGAAAGAGTTTGAGGGGATGGTCTAAAGAGGATTTAGTGGATTGGGAACCCAAAGACATTTCTCAAGTAGAATTTATTCATGTTATATTTCACACTGGCATGGTCTCCACATGTATAAGTAATTTAAACATTGTAAATGAATTATGGCTCATCTAGTACACTTGCCTGGCATTGGTGTTTGGAAGAAATTTTGTAATGATTAAAAGTTGGCTTCATTCCACCAGTAGCTATTAATTATTGATTGGATTAAATTAAAAAAATATATAACAAAAGAACTTTCTGCTATCCATCTGTTAGCTACATCTGTGTATCTATCCTTGAATTTACCTATCAATCATGTATATTTATGTTCATCTATTATCTACCTAGCTACTCATCATTTCTACCCATCTATCACATTTTATCTATTTTTTCTATATGTATGACTTATCAATAAATACCTTTACATTTATTAAAACACAAGCATTGATTATCAAAATACCTATGGGCTTACAATAAAATCCAATGTTTACTTTCTTATCTTTAGTGTACAAGCCATTTTGGTGACATGTGGGGTTGATTTCATATCCACAGACAACTCTTGAGTTGGTTTCCTCAGGGGCCCATTCAAAGACAAGCAATGAAATGCCAATAGTAGTTTATTTTAAAGGATCCTAGAAATAAAGACTACATGAAAGAAGAACCAATTTATAGATGGAGACTGTGTGTGTTTATGTCTGTGTTTAAGTGTGAATATGCACTTGTATAAGTCCATGTGGAGGCCAGAGGACAAACTTGGGTGACATTCCTCACTGCTATAACCTTTGATTATTATTTTATTTTATTGAAATTAGCTAATATTTTTATGAACTATATTCTGATTACAATTTTCCCTTTCCCATTTCTCCCAATTCCCTTCCTCTTCTTATCTACCCTTTATGTCTCTTCATAGAAAACAATCATTTAAAGAATGATAACAAGAAAATAAGATAAGAAAATATAAAGAAAAACTAAAAAATAAGACAAAACAAACAAAAGAAAAAGAGACAAAGAAAAACACAAGAAACACATATAGATGCAGAGACACACGTTTGCACACATAGGAATCCCATAAAAACACAAAATTGGAAGTCATAATATATGTGAAAAGGACCTGTAAGAGTTTTTTAAATGTTCTCACTCATCATGAGACAAAGAACACCCAAAGATGCCACTGAGTTTATTTTATTTTGGCCATCTACTGCTGGGAATGAGGCCGACCCTTAAGAGTAGTTTGTTTCCCCAGTAAGATTCTGCTGGAGAAAATGATTTTTTCATAAGCAAGTAGTTATCAATTGGAGATAGGTTTGGGGTAAGTAATGGGGGACTGTGTCTACTTCTCTTCTCAGCTCTAGGACCCCATCTATTACAGAATCATGTAGGCCCTGTGTATACTGCCACAGTCTCTGAGAGTTCATGTGTGCATAGTTCCTACTGTGTTTAGAAAGCTTTGCTTCCTTTGGGTAGTTTATCTCCTCTGTCTCTTCTCTCTTCATTTCCTGCAGAGTTTCCTGAGTCCCTACAGGAAATATAGGGAGCTGAATTTTCCAAGATCTCTCATTGTCTGCATATTGTCTGACTGAAGATCTCCATACTTGTTTCCATCTGCTATAGGAAGAAGTTTCTCTGATGATAGCTGAGGAAGGCACTGATGTATGAGTATAGCAGAATATGATTAGGAGTCATTTTATTGCTACATTTCTTTGGTTTGACCCTATATCCCTGTCCTCTCCAGTCTCAGGTTCTTTGGCACCAAGTAGTGTCGTATATGGAGTATATCAAACTGACTCTAAGACCCTGTTGCTGAAGACAACTATGCAACTCATTGAACATGAAGAAGTGGAGCTCGTGCCCATCTAGATCCTTCCTTTAGTCCTGTGGATTAGTGTTCATGGTATTGGAGAGTACTCACATTCCACCTAAGGAGAAAGGCAAACGCCAACCCAGTTACAAAACCTTCCATTTACAATGGTGATCTGCCTGTAAACTAAGCTGGTGCTGTAGTTCCACAATGCTTGTGGGAGTAAGCACTCAACATATATGATTTGATTTAAGTCCTACTCCATGAGATGGAAGCCATCAATTTTGTTTCTAAGATGGCGTCTCTCGTCCTGAAATTCACAAATAAGCAAGGCTGGCTGGTGAGCAAGTACCAAGAATCCACATTTCCTCTGCTGTGGTTGATTTCTCACATGGGTTCTGGAAATTGAGCTCAGTTCCTCACACTTGCAAGGCAAGAATACTGCTGACTAAGCCATCCCACCCACTCTTCTAGGAGCCATTAATTAAAGTAGTAACCAATTTAGGGATCAGAAATAAATCAAACATTTAAGATAGGAAGCCCATCAGGAATATATGAGTGGTTGGGCTCCTAAATGTCACTTCTGTCTGGTTCCTCAGTATATAGAAAGATTTGATGGAGAAGGTTCTGAGACATAAAGAGGTAGACGTCAGTTATTTGGAGGGCTTAGGTACAGTAAAGTCCAAGAGATATTGTCAAGATGTAGAGAGTATGTCCATTATATACTTACACTAAATGTTTGACTCTTTACTGTATTTCATAACTGATTGCTTTCTTTCTCCAAAGTAAGATTTGAGCAAGCACTAGGGCATCATAGCCTCAAATTCCTCTTTTTCTTTCAAAATTATTCATTTTAATTGTTGTTCCCATGTTGTTCAGCCTTGTAACTTTTAAATAGAGCACACTAAACCTGTCTCTCAAAGATATCATGCATAAGAACTATGTTTTTTTCCCCTTTATTTTGCTCTCAAAACAACAGACCCCTGTGGCACCTTGTTCAAAATACTACCCAATGCAGATTATACTCAAGATTCATTTGCTTACAAGTCTTGACCTTTCAGCAATATTTCTGGCTTTCCTTTAAATGTCTTCCTTTGAAAGCTCTGAAGGTCTTTTCATGTTTATTAGAGAGGACACAGCATGCCTGATTTGTGTCATGCTTGCCAGTAATAAGATACACCGTTAAGTCAAGAGGTCAAGAAGCTGTCTGATGAGCCTTTAGAGCCTGTCTTTTCTTGTTCTCTTCATTTTGATATTTAAAATTTGAAAACTCTTTAATAATTATTTTATTGGGGCTTTGAATAAATTAAATATGTGTTTTGAATTATATTTCATGTGGTAGTTTTACATATTTAAAGCACAACCTTTTATTTTTACTTGGCCTTTTTTTTGAGATTATGACATAATTACATTATTTTCCTCTTTCTTCCCTCCAATCCTTCCATATACATGTACTTGCTGTCTTCCAAATTCCTGATCTTTTTCATTAATTGTTGTTACGTGCATTTCTGTGTATGCACATACATATATATTCTCAAATACAACTTGCTCAATATGTATAATGCTACTAAGGAACATACTGCCCTTCAGTGTGCTGACATAGATATATTCTTCAATACAAAAATACAATCTTCTCAGCCTGTAAAATGTCATTTATATGTATGTTTTCAAGGCTGACCACTTGATATTGGATGATTCACTTAAAATTTACCACTCATAATCTTTGAAAATGTGTGTCCTACATCTCTCTAGTAGAAAATTTAAAACAGAAATAAATTCTGAAACAGCCATAGAGGACATAGTTTCCACCCCTCTTGCCAAGATGTGTTTCACTTATAATCTTCTAGGTTGTTTTTTTCCTGAGACTCAGATTTTTTTTTTAATTTTTGTTGTTGTTTCTTCAGATAAGCTATTCTAATGTAGCATAGGCTAGCCTTAAATTCACTGAGATGTCTTGCTTCAGCCTCCCAAATGTTGGGATTAGAGGCATATCCACCAAGCATAATTAAGTTTCTTAATTGAATTTTTCAAATGAGAATTAAAATGTTTTCTTACTTCAGATACAGTTTTTCTTTTATGTTTCTAATGGAAAAAGATTTCGTGAGATTTTTTTTTTTGGTTTTTTGAGACAGGGTTTCTCTGTGTAGTGTTGGTGCCTGTCCTAGATCTTGCTCTGTAGACCAGGCTGGCCTCGAACTCACAGAGATCCACCTGGCTCTGTCTCCTGAGTGCTGGAATTAAAGGCATGCTCCACCACCACCCAGCCTGAAAAGCTTTTAATACTGTACAATCTATCTGAAATATAAATGTAACTATGACAGCATATCATAGCCAAGCCAAGAAGACCATCCATGACATCAAAGTAGAAACTCATAGATGCATTCAGAAAGGGAGAGTTTCAATATTTATCATGAAAAATTTCACTTTGTAAGCATCTTAGTACAGCAACTTGTGTACTTTGTAAAACAATTTTCCTTCAAATAAAGTTCCTATTTTATACTTAATAAGCAATATTTGAGTGAATAGAACATTGTACTTTCTCACAGAGATTAAACAAACATAGAATTAGTACTTAAAATGTTTCTTCTCTGCCTGTATCTCACACTCCTGTTCCTGTAAAAAATATTTTCAAAATCAAAGTATATTTTAATGAAAATTATGATTTATAATGTGCATTACTCAATAGACAAAGACTCCAAAGAGTAAATGCTTTGGAGTTTACATTTGGTAAAATGAAATGAAATTAGTATTACAATAAAAAGGAACAGTTGATTAGTATCCTTTTTAAAAAAAAATATTGTCAAATAGATATGTGACATTTTTTTAACTTTTGTTGATTTTTTGTGGATTTCACATCATGCATTCCAATCACACTCATTCTCCTGTCCCCTCCCATATGCTCTCTGCCTTTGCAACCTCTCCCCAAATCAAAACCAAATGTAAAGGAAAAACCCAAAACCAAACAAAATCTAACAGAACAACAACAACAGAAAACAAAACTACAACAATAACAACCCCCCCCCAAAAAAAGGAGAGAGAGAGAGAGAGAGAGAGAGAAGAACCTTGTCATGGAGGCTGTAGTGTGGTAAGTTGAGTCAGACAGTTTATCCTTTAGTTCATTCATCTTTACTTGCCTGTGTTCACTTCCCTGAGTCATTAGTCTGGTTTGAGACCCCTGCTTTCTGCTACACCACCAATAATGGGTTCTCACTGAGGCTCCTCTTGGATGTCCTATTGTTGTCCTGTGTCATGGAGATTCTGATGTTTTGGTTTTGTAGGTTCCTCCCCTTCATGTGCTCCAACAGTTCATAGATGAGGCAGATGTTGGGGTGGGCCAACTCGTAGCCCTGGTCATAGGCTTGGGTGACAGCTGGGTTCCTCAGCCCACCAGCTTTCCCTCAACACCACTACCCAGGTGAGCTCTCCAGCACTGCCTTGGTTAGCTCATCCAATGTAGCCTGCTGCAAGGAGTGGGGGTCCCACAGTTCTCCTGCTCTGGGGCCCTCAGATCCAGGTCCCTCACAGTCATACCACCAGAGCCAGCTCTACTGTTTTTCCCAGGTAAGGTACAGGGCCTTTTCTCCCAGATTGCTGTAGGCAGCATGTGAGGGAAGGGGGCAGGGTCAGCTCTCCTGCTGTCAAGCCCTCAGAGATGGCCTACCTGCACTCCTGACAACAGGCTCAGTCTAATGTGCTGCCCAGGCAGGGTGCAGAGCCACCTCTCTTGTGTGCTGCAGCTAGTGAGGAGCAGGGCTAGTTCTCTCACACTTGTGACCGCAGGGCCAGTTCTCTAGCCTGCAGTAGGTAGGAAGGAGCAGACAGAGGAGGGCATCTTTCTCTCACCCATGCCACCACTTCGGCCATGGCAGGACTACAGAGGTAATTTTTTAATGATTATCACAACTACTCAAGTTGAGAAAGTAAATTTTCAAATCAGGCTTACAGAAGATATGTTGATTCAAACCATAAGAAAAACAACCAGCATGGCATGAGCTGAGGGCAGACAGTCACTATCCCTTCAGTTCTTAAATATGAATCCTATTACTGGAGATGAGATAGGATCATGTGCATTGATATCAACATGGGAATAATTTACCAAAGCAGGTGCATTTTTATGAAGATTCGACTTCTGCATTCTCCAAGAGATTTATCTAAGAAAATATCGTGAGCAAAAGCTCCAGAAAACAAGAATTGCAGTAATCCAGGCTTGAAAAATCAGAAGCGTTTACCGGCAGAGAGAAACCTTTTGTGCTGATCCAGACCCTTTCTCTCGCTGGGCTTATTTCAGGATAGAACATGCACAGCAATAATAGCTTCAACCAGAACAAATAATCCCAAAGAAGATTAGAAATCAGAAATTTATGAAATATGAGTTCACACATATTTTGCTACTTCCAATGAAAGCAAATTATTATAAAAAAAAATCACCTAAATCACTTGAGTCTACCCACTAAAGGAGATAGGTTATTTATTCAGTAGTTTAACAGCAGTGAGCTATCAAGTATCTTGTATATTCCAACATAGTTCGAAAAGAAAAACCGTTTCTAATTATTTTGATGTCAACATATTTTTATCTTGACGTGCTCAGGAGAGACAGAGAGAGAGAGAGAGAGAGAGAGAGAGAGAGAGAGAGAGAGAGAGATCATGATCATGTAGTCATATACAATAAGCTAGGGTGGCATGCCTCGGACTCTTTAGAACCATTTGAATGTATTAATGTTCACAATCATGTAATTACCATTGTTGAGCCAAATGATATGAGTCGGATTTAAAATATCTGTGTTTGTTTTAATGTTTTAAAATGTTTAGTGTTTAATGTTTAGTGTTTTCTTTACTTAGGAGTTGCATCATCTGACCATATTTGTTTCCTACCCAAGTGGTAGTCTTGAACTACATAATACTTAAGTTTCCTTTCAAACATATCATTGTAGTTTCCCTTTATTAATCTTTAAATACTGGTACTGTTTATGATCGATTCTTCCAGAATAAATTAAAATAAGCCTCGCCTTCGGTAGCATGAGTTTGCACATCCTCCTCTCACATACACTCTTGGTTTTACCATCTCTTCCCTTGGCCAGGGGGACATTAGCATCCATCATGTAAGCACAGACATGAAAGTTCCTCAGGAAACATTGTTGTGGAGGCACACTGTAGGAAATCCAGTTAAGCACAATAGAGACTTACACAGAAAATAACCAAGGCACAGAAGCTGATACGTAGGAGCAGCTATTAATACAAGATGTGACTTCTAGGCAGGGGCCATCACTGCCTAAGAATACATTGAGAAATAATCAATTATTATCTTATGACATATATTTTAGGTTAGTTTGTCACAATCCAATAGATAACTGACACACCATTTGAAAAGGGGTTCACACACATAGAACACTAATATACTTATGAAATAAAATAATTGAATAAAAATGTCTCCCATAGCCTCAGATGTTTGACTTCATAGATATGACCTTGCTGGATGGAGTTTATCACTGAGAGTGGGGTTTAATGTATCACAGCCACACATAATTCCTGATCCATTTCCTCTGCTTGTGCTTGTGGTCCAAGAAGCAATTTCTCAGCATCCTGCTCCAGCCTCCAAGTCTCTTTTCTGCCATCAGGGGCTCTTTCCATCTGGAACTATAAACTGGAATGAATTCTTTCCTTCTGTAAGTTGCCTGTTCATAATATTCTATTACAACAATAGAAGTAACTGCGAAAGTTTGAATGTATTTGGCCCACACAAACTTATAGCAAAATGACACAATTAGGAAGTATGGCTTTGTTGAAATTGGTATGGCCTCTTTGGATAAAGTGTGTCACTGTGAGGGTGGGCTTTGAAGTTTCCTATGCTCAGGATACCAATGTATCAGTTGACTTCCTATTGCCTGCAAGATGTAGCACTCTCAATTCCAGCACTGTATATCTGCATCTATCGTGATGATAATGACTGAACCTCTGAAACTGCAAGCAAGTCACCCCATTTAATTGTTTTCTTTATAAGAGTTGCAGTGGTCCCTGTGGTATGATTGAGATCATGGTGGAGGAACCCACAGAGACAGCTGACTTGAGCTAGTGAGAAGTCACAGACTCTGGACAAAAGCTAGGGTGCCTACAAAAGACAGTTTAGCAATTCATCTACAATTGATGCCCAATGTGGGGCTCATCTCAAATAAAAACACAGAGCCAGATATCAGTGTTAAAACCTGAGATATCTGAGGAATAGGAAAAGCCACAACCCAACCTCACCTAACCAACCCTCAGCTTCCAAAGAGAGCTACTTCCTGTATACTCACATCTATATGCCTTTCTGTTCTGTTATCTCATTTGGTCTCTGTATCCAGCTACATCACTTCCTCTTCCTGCCCAGTTCTTTCACCTCCTGTCTGTCTGTACAAACCTCCAAACCTTTATGGTTAACTAGTGTTGGAATTTAAGGCATGTGCCTGGCTCTGTTCCCAGTGTGGCCTTGAACTCACAGAGATCCGGGACAGATCCCTGCATCCTGAATGACAGGATTAAAGGTATGTGCTACCATTGCCTGACTTCTATGTTAAATATAGTGGCTGGCTTTTTCCTCTGATCCTCAGATAAACTTTATTGGGTTACACAAATAAAATATCATCACATCAGGAAGTGGAATAGAGCTAAATCCTGTGTTCAAGAAAAGAAACAGATTAAGAAATGGCATAAAGGGAGTGATGACCTCTGGACAAGATCCCACTCAGCTGAATTTCCTACTTGTGGAAAGAAACTAAAAAAAAAGCTTAGAGCTAGGTGTGGTGATCACACCTTAATCCCAGCATTGGAAGGGCAGTAGGCAGATCTTTAGGTCTGAAGCCAGCCTGATCTACAAAACAAGTTTTAGGACAGCTAGGCTTAGGCAGTGAACAAGGGAAAGCTGATAAAGATGTAATTGAGTGATGGGGCTATGTTTCAGCCCCAGCAAACAGCAGAACTTGGCAGCATCTGCCAGGTGGTTCTAGGTTTAGAGTTAAGGATAGAAGAAAGGAGTTATGGAATAAAGCCACTGAGGCCAGCCATGTATCAGGGTGTCCCTGAATAGAGGCCTAGTAGAGAGGCTATTGCATAAAACTGTGAAGTTGAAGCCTGGATTGCCTTGAAAAACCCAAAATGTTAGTGATGCCAGAGTTGTGAGATACCTGCCCAGGAGAGTGAAATCAGCCCAAGACAAAGAAGTGTGTTGCAGTCAATAAAGCTGAGTGGAGTTGGAGATGTGGAAAGCATTTTGACCCCAGCCACTTCCTGAGACTTAGAGACCAGCCCCAGCTCCCATTCTGCCCTGGACCACCCATCTGAACAAGAGCTCCCATCCCGCCCCGAGCTCCCATCTGGACAAGAGAGAAAGGCTTCCTGAATCTGTCAGCTCTGTCTGGACCAAGAGGGCTGATAAGACCAAGAACGAATCCACAAGGAGATGGGCAGACATCAAGGCAGAAATACATACAACAAAATGAAGCAAAGCACAACATCACCAGAACCTAGCCCTCCTCCAACAGCTAGACCTGAACATCACAAAATGGAAGAAGCAGAAGAAAGCAACCTTATGAATAACATCATGAAGAGGGTAGAGGCTTATATAGAAGAAATCACAAATGAAATTGAGGAAAAGACAAACAAAAAATGGGAAGAACACTATAAAAAACTAGAGGAAAGGACAAATAAAGCAGAAGAAAACAATAAATACCTGAAAGAAAATCATGAAAAAGCAATGAAACAGATGAAGGAAACAGTCCAAGACCTGAAAAGGGAAATAGGAAAAATGAAGAAGACACAAACAGAGGGAATGCTGAAAATAGAAAATCTGAGTAAACGATCGGGAACTTCAGATGCAAGTATAACCAACAGAATGCAAGAGATGGAAGAGAGGATCTCTGGCATTGAAGATACAGTAGAAGAAATAGATTCATCGGTCAAAGAAAACACTAAAGCCAACAAATTCATGATCCAAATTGTCCAAGAAATTTGGGACACCATGAAAAGACCAAACCTACGAATAATAGGGATAGAGGAAGGAGAAGAATACCAACTCAAAGGTACGGAAAATATATTCAACATGATCATAGAAGAAAACTTTCCCAACTTAAAGAAGGAAATGCCTATGAAGATAAAAGAAGCCTATAGATAACCAAACAAACTAGAACCCCCAAAAAAGTCCCCTTGCCACATAATAATTAAGCAACTAAACGTACAGAATAAAGAAAGAATATTAAGAGCAGCAAAGGAAAAAGGACAAGTGACTTATAAAGGCAAACCCATCAGAATAACACCCGATTTCTCCATGGAGACTTTGAAAGCCAGAAGGACCTGGACATATGTAATGCAGACACTAAGAGACCATGGATGCCAGCCTAGACTAATATACCCAGCAAAACTTTCAATCATCATAGACAGAGTGAACAAGACATTCCAAGACAAAGCCAGATTTAAACAATACTTATGTACAAACCCAGCCCTACAGAAAACACTAGAAGGAAAATTCCAACCTAAGGAAGTCAGATACACCCTTGAAAACACAGGCAATAGATAATGCCACAGCAGTAAGCCCCAAAGAAGAGAAGTACACACACACTACCACCCAAAAATAACAGGAATGAACAATCACTGGTCATTAGTATCCCTTAATATCAATGGACTTAATTCACCTACAAAAAGACACAGGCTTACAGAATGGATAAGAAAGCAGGACCCATCTTTCTGCTGCATACAAGAAATACACCTCAAATTCAAAGATAGACACTACCTAAGAATAAAAGGCTGGGAAAAGACTTTCCAATCAAATGGTCTTAAGAAACAAGCAGGTGTAGCCATCCTAATATCCAGCAAAATAGACTTCAAACTAAAATCAATCAAAAGAGATCAAAAAGGGCATTACATACTTATCACAGGAAAGATCCACCAAGATGAAGTTTTAATTCTGAACATTTATGCCCCAAACACAAGGGCACCCACATATGTAAAAGAAACATTACTAAAGCTTAAACCACATATAAAACCCCACACATAAGTAGTGGGAAACTTCAACACCCCACTTTCACCACTGGACAGATCTCCCAAAACGAAACTTAACAGAGAAATAAAGGACTTAGCTGATGTTATGACTCAAATGAACTTAATCAATATCTACAGAACATTCCATCCTAACAAAAAAGAATATACCTTCTTCTCAGCACCCCATGGAACCTTCTCTAAAATCGACCACATACTTGGCCTCAAAGCAAATCTCAACAGATACAAAACAATTGGAATAACCTCCTGTGTTCTATCAGACCACCAAAGTTTAAAGTTAGATTTCAACAACAACAAAAACTACAGAAAACCTACAATCTCATGGAAACTGAATAATGCTCAACTGAATCACCAATGGGTTAAGGAAGAAATAAAGAAAGAAATTAAAGACTTTCTAGAGATCAACGAAAATAAAGACATCACATACCCAAACTTATGGGACACTATGAAAGCAGTGCTAAGAGGGAAATTCACAGCACTAAATGCCCACATAAAGAAGTTGGAGAAATCTCACATTAGTGACTTAACAGCATACCTGAAAACTCTAGAACAAGAAGAAACAAAGTCTCCCAGGAAAAATAGACGCCAGGAAATTATCAAAGTGAGAGCTGAAATCAATAAAATAGAAACAAAGAGAACAATACAAAAAATCAATGAAACAAAGAGTTGGTTCTTTGAGAAAATCAACAACATAGACAAGCCCTTATTGAAACTAGCCAAAAGACAGAGAGAGAGAGCATCCAAATTAACAAAATCAGAAATGAAAAGGGGGACATAACAACAGACATTGAGGAAATCCAGAAAATCATCAGGTCATACTTCAAAAACCTCTATTCCACAAAACTGGAAAAACTAAAAGAAATAGATAATTTTCTGGATAGGTACAACATACCTAAGTTAAATCAAGACCAGATAAACTATTTAAATAGTCCAATAACCCCTAAGGAAATAGAATCAATCATTAAAAGTCTCCCAACCAAAAAAGCCCAGGACCAGATGGTTTCAGCACAGAATTCTACCAGATCTTCATAGAAGAGTTAATACCAATACTCTCTAAATTGTTCCACACAATAGAAACAGAAGGAACATTACCAAACTCCTTTTATGAGGCTACAATTACCCTGATTCCTAAACCAAACAAGGATACAACAAAGAAAGAGAACTACAGACCGATCTGTCTCATGAACATTGATGCAAAAATACTCAATAAAATACTGGCAAACAGACTCCAAGAACACATCAAAACAATTATACACCATGATCAAGTAGCCTTCATCCCAGGGATACAAGGGTGGTTCAACATATGAAAGTCTGTCAATGTAATACACCATATAAAAACTCAAAGAAAAAAACCACATGATCATCTCACTAGATGCAGAAAAGGCATTTGACAAAATCCAACACTCCTTCATGATAAAGGTCTTGGAGCGATCAGGAATACAGGGAACATACCTAAACATAATAAAGGCAATTTACAGCAAGCCAACAGCCAACATCAAATTAAATGGAGAGAAACTCAAAGCATTTCCACTAAAATCAGGAATGAGGCAAGGCTGTCCGCTCTTCCCATACTTATTCAATATAGTACTTGAAGTTCTAGCCAGAGTAATAAGACATCATAAGGAGATTATGGGGATACAAATTGGAAAGGAAGAAGTCAAGCTTTCCCTATTTGCAGATGACATGATAGTATACTTGAGTGACCCCAAAGATTCAACCAAGGAACTGATACAGCTTATAAACACCTTCAGCAACATAGCAGGATACAAGATCAACTCAAAAACATCAGTAGCCCTCCTATATACAATTGACAAACAGGCTGAGAAGGAAATCAGAGATATATCACCCTTTATAATAGCCACAAATGATATAAAATACCTTGGGGTAACACTCACTAAGCAAGTGAAGGACCTATATGACAAGAAGTTTAAGTCTCTGAAAAAAGAAATTGAAGATGTCAGATAACGGAAAGATCTCCCATGTTCATGGATAGGCAGGACTAACAGAGTAAAAATGGCAATCTTACCAAAAGCTATCTACAGATTCAATGTAATCCCCATCAAAATACCAACACAATACTTCACAGACCTGGAAAGAATAATACTCAACTTCATATGGAAAAACAAAAAAACCCAGGATAGCCAAAAGAATCCTGTACCATAAAACAACCTCTGGAGGTGTCACGATCCCTGACCTCAAGCTCTACTATAGAGCTACAGTAATAAAAACAGTTTGGTACTGGCATAAAAACCGACATGTGGACCAATGGAATCGAATTGAAGACCTGACATTAATCTGTACACCTATGAACATATAATTTTTGACAAAGAAGTCAAAACTATACAATGGAAAAAAGAAAGCATCTTCAACAAATGGTGCTGGCATAACTGGATATCAGTGTGTAGAAGGCTGCAAGTAGATCCATATCTGTCACCATGCACAAAACTTAAGTCCAAGTGGAACAAAGACCTCAACATAAATCCAGCTACTCTGAACCTGATAGAAGAGAAAGTAGGAAGTAATCTTGAATGCATTGGCATAGGAGATCACTTCCTAAATATAACACAAGTAGCACAGACACTGAGAGAAACAATCAATCAATGCGACCTCTTGAAACTGAGAAGCTTTTGTAGAGCAAAGGATATGGTCAACAAGGCAAAGCAACAGCCTATAGAATGGGAAACGGTCTTCACCAACCCCACATCTGACAGAGGACTGATATCCAGAATATATAAAGAACTCAAGAAATTAGACATCAAAATGCCCAACAGTCCAATTAAGAAGTGGGCTATAGAACTAAACAGAGAATTCTCAACAGAGGAAACTCAAATGGCTGAAAGACAGTTAAGGAATTGCTCAACATTCCTAATCATTAGGGAAATGCAAATCAAAATGACTCTGAGATACTACCTTACACCTATCAGAATGGCTAAGATCAAAAACACTGAAGACAGCTTATGCTGGAGAGGATGTGGAACTAGGGGAACTCTCTTCCACTGTTGGTGGGAATGCAAGCTTGTACAGCCACTTTGGTAGTCAATATGGCACTTTCTTAGAAAATTGGGACTCAATCTCCCCCAAGATCCAGCTATACCACTCTTGGGCATATACACAAGGAATGCTCAATCATACCACAAGGGCACTTGCTCAGCTATGTTCATAGCAGCATTGTTTGTAATAGCCAGAACCTAGAAACAACCTAGATGCCCTTAAACTGAAGAATGGATAAATAAAATGTGGTACATATACACAATGGAATACTACTCAGCAGAGAAATACAATGACATCATGAGGTTTGCAGGCAAATAGATGGATCTAGAAAAAATCATCCTGAGTGAGGTAACCCAAACTCAGAATGACAAACATGGTTTGTACTCACTCATAAGAGGATATTGGATGTAAAGCAGGGATGACTGGACTGCTACTCACAACTCCAGGGAGGCTATTTAGAGAGCAGGACCCCTGAAAAGACACAGGGATCGCCCAATGACAGAGAAATGGATGAGATCTACATGGACAACCTGGACCTGAGTGGAGGTAAGGAAGGGCAAGGGTCGAGGGAAAGAGAGCTTGGGAGAGCAGGAGATCCCAGCTGGATCAAGAACAGAGGGGGAGAACAAGGAATAAGAGACCATGATAAATGGAGACCACATGAGAATAGGAAGAAGCAGTGTGCTAGAGAGGTTCACAGAAATCCACAAGGATACCTCCACAATAGACTAATGGCAATGGTTGAGAGAAAGCCCGAAATGACCTACTCTGGTGATAGGATGGCCAAGCACCCTAAGTGTTGTGCTAGAAACCTCATCCAATGACTGAGGGTACCGGATGCAGAGATCCATGGCCAGGCCCCAGGAGCTCCAGGAGTCCAATTGGCGAGAAAGAGGAGGGTTTATATGAGCGAGAATTGTTGAGACCAAGGTTAGAAAAAGGACAGGGACAAATAGTCAAACGAATGGAAACACATGAACTATAAACCAATGGCTGAGGAGCCCCCAACTGGCCCTCTGGATAAGTGAGACAGTTGATTAGCTTGATCTGTTTGGGAGGCATCCAGGCAGTGGGACCAGGACCTGTCCTCAGTGTATGTGCTGGCTGTTTGGAACCTGGGGCTTATACAGGGACACTTGGCTCATCCTGGGAGGAGGGGACTGGACGTGCCTGGATTGAATCTACCAAGTTGAACTCAATCCTCAGGAGAGTCTTTGCCCTGGAGGAGATGGGAATGGGGGGTGGTCTGGGGGAAAGACAGGGGAGGAGGAGGAAAGGGCGGGAGGGGAGGGGAAATCTGTGGCTGATATGTAAAATTAAATTAAATTATAATATAAAATAAAAAAAATTCTTACAAAGATTTTGTGAAAATAATCACATTTGCAGTAAGCTTATGAGTATAATAGCTGAGTAATAAATGTTGATATGTAATGAATGCGGGAAGTATTTGAAAGAGAACATAGCAAAGCATTTAGGAACTGTGACCTTTATCTTAGTGGGGATAGACCAAGTGCTATTACAGTTTATAAAGGCTATTCATTTTCCAAATTAGCTTTTGAAATTTTATGTGTCTTTTTGAAAATAAAAAACATCCAAATTATCTTGTAAAAAAAAAAAGAGAGAGAGAGAGAGATTGCATTAATCTCAGAAGAGATTTTGAACTTTGGGCTTTAAAACATTGTTGAGACTATGGGAGGCTATGGGAACTTTTGTAGTTGGACTAAATGAATTTTTTTTTGCATTATGATATTGTTAGAAGCTTATGGGAGCTAGGAAGAGGAATATGGTAATTTGAATGTATTTGGCCCTCATACTCTCATAGAGAGTGGCACTATTAGAAGGTGTGGCTTTGTTGGAGTGGGTATGGCCTTGTTGAATAAAGCATGTCACTGTGGGGATGGGCTTTGAGGTTTAATATGCTCAAGATACCCCCCAATGTGTCAGTTGACTTGCATTTGCCTGTAAGATGTAGCACTCTCAGCTCCAGCACCATATCTGTTTGCATGATGCCATGCCCCCATCATGATGGTAATGAACTGAACCTCTGAAACTGTAAGTGAGCCAACCCATTTACGTGTTTTCTTTATAAGTTTTGCCATGGTCATGGTGTTTCTTCACAACAATGAAAGCCCTAAGACAGTATCTATTACAATAACCTAATAATTTTTGTTTGGCTACTACAATGTGAGTACAGAAAGGAACCCTTTAATTCTTACTCATCTTTATTCTGTAAGTATCTAGTAGAATATCAGCTGTGTATTGTCTGTCACTCTATAAGAAATGACCCTCAAACATGATGGGTGATATACTTATCAGTAACTCATAGCTCTTTCTATTTAGTGCCTATAGCATAAGCTGTCTGGAACCTCTGTTCTAGAGTCTGTCCCATATTATGCAACCACCATGCTAGGGAGTATTTTGGTTTTTATTGGACATTAAAATGGAGAAATATATGAATTTAAAATCCTTTAAATTATCATTGGAAAGATTCAGTTTTTTGCAGACTGTTGGACATAGGACAATGGTTCCTTGCCATGTGAGATTTTCCAACATGACAAATTTATTGATCAGAGCAAGGAAGAAAGAGCAAAACACTGAGCATCCCATGTATAAAATTGATTCTTCACTATTTTATAACCTAAAAATGGAAAAGAAGCCACATTATTTTATGTAGATCTCCAAGGATAGCATAGCAAATATACAGTAAATAAATACCAATAAACAGAAATGACCGAGAGTCATTATTGAAATTGGCATTTCACACTCCCACATGCCAGTTCTGAATATTTGAAGAGCTATAGAAAGATATGGATAAGACTGCACATACTCATTAGAAAGAATGCCAGAATGTTCTGCATTGTAGGGTTATTTAGCATGTAATAGTAGCTGTACTTGTTTCTGAAGCATGGAATAAAACAAGCAGTAGTTTGGTTTGAAAAGAAAATAAAAGCATGCACATAAGCATGCCAATCTCATAGTTATTATGGTATGCCTAAGATTCAGATAGAATTAAAAGAGAACCTGGCTAATTTTACTAGGCTCACCAAAATAGAATTTCTTGTGACTATGGTAACTCAGCTAGAGTGACAAGGATGATTCATCATTTTTCATGTCCGGATAAAAAAATAAGAAACAATAAAAATGTTAAATAGTATGTGTATTCTCAGTTGTGATGTGTATGTATGTGCATACCCATATGTGAAACAGTGAAGGACAAATTAATATATGGATTAATAGGAATATCTCCCCTTGACTTACCTCAAATGAAACACTCTCTCTTGTAAAGTTTGTTGATGAGCCATCTGTCCCACAGCTTTGAAGTGACCCAGATAGCCTAGTAGGTAAGAGTAATAGGTACAGGTACAAAGACAAGCAGAAGTCTAATTGATCTCACTGTGGCCCCTATCTCCACAATTGTTCAGGTTAATTGCTCATTGGGGAAAATTGACTAACTAACGACTTTGAAGCAAAACTACTCTAAAACCAATCTTTTCAAATGAAAAAGAAGAAGTAAGTCCTTTGACACAAGGGCACTTCTGAGAGTCAACTGCAGAGGAAAATCTAATGATCTGTAAACCTTCACATCTGTTGACAGTTGTGCTCAGCTATTATCAGAGAGAGCAAAATGAGAGAAAAGTGTGAAATTTAAAATGAGTTTACTGAAGGGCTTGCCAAAATTATGAACGATGAGTATAGTGCAGTTAGCCATGGAAGTGTCACTTTGGCAAAACTCTTTTACTGTTTTCATTGGATAATAGATAGACAAAGATTCAGACTCATCACTATATTCAAATCATGACTACAATGCTTAGAAGCTCTGGGAACTATGTTGAGTCTCTTAGCATCCATGAACATAAGAGTTTCCATCTGTCATTTTGGGATGTAATTACTCACTGATTTGTGTTGTCCACTCAATGATCATTTCAGCAAAAATATCTTTACTCCATGATAAATTAACTTACCACCCCCATAAGTGTCTTAGAAACCTACACAATTGCAATACCTCTTTTCTTGGTCATTGCTACTTCAGGATCATACAATTCATAAGGATACAACTTAGCCACATGACCAAAAATCATCTCCCTAGAAGGTAAGGTGCCATTCATTAAGATATCAAAGGTTATTCTTTCAATGTCTCCAACATTAGCTAATTTCTTGGTTGTAGGAACTGAATGTATGTCTACTGAATGAGTAGCAATTCTTCTGATCAAACACAATGATTTGAGATCTAGGAAGTGTGTGTGTGTGTGTGTGTGTGTGTGTGTGTGTGTTAATGGAATATTCTTACTGGATTTTTTTCTTATACATTGCCTTCATGTTTGTCTATCTTTTTCTCTCTTCACTATACTTTGACAGCATTTGATTTTGTTTTATTTTATTTCATATATAGTAATTGTATTTATACTTTAAAAATTATACTTTCTCTCTCTCTCACACACACACACATTGTGTTTTGATCTTTTCTATCCTCCAGTGCTTCCCTCAAATCTCTCCAGGAATCCCTAACATTTCTCCTTCCCAACTTAATTTCCCTATTGTTATTATTATTATTATTTTTATTATTAATCTGTTTATTCCAATTAATGTTTTCCTTATGTGCATCAGTTGGGGTGCCTCAAGTGAGTCATGAGAAATCTATCAATTGCCAACTCTACAAATGAATCTCCTTCCTTCAGCAATCATAAACTATAAATAGCTCCTCAGTTTTCACCAGGACCCTAGCAGGTCCTCCTCATTCATTCTAAAATTTTGACTGTCTTAATTATGTTTAGGAATGTGCAGACAATCATAATATCTATGAGTTGACATGTGTAATGGTCATGCCATTTGTAGATGACAGCATTTCACAGATCTCTATTCCACACCCCCAATTTTATGATGTTCTTTGAACCTTGGGTAGAGATAGTTTGATATAGATGACCCATTTGCACTTGAGCAATCACAGCTACTTCTGTGATTGGCCCATTGACCAATTTGAGTCTATGCATTAACCACCACCCATGGCTAATTTCTATGGCTAAGGTTGAAAGCATCACAAATATGTGGGTATAAACATAAATACGTAAACACTAATAGGACAACTCCCCCACCCCACCCCGGCCTGGGCCTATGATCTCCTAGTCATGGGCCTTGGACCAAGTTTATTGAATGTCAGTATTGTAGAATTCATGGTCCAGAACTAGATAAGACCACTGATGGCTCTCATCTTCTTGCAGCCTGTACAATACCTTAAAATACTATGAAAACTTGTACAACAGTGAAAGTCCCCTTCTCTTCCTTCACCCATCAACAAAAGAACTGCAATCATTAGGCTGAGACAGGCCAGGAAGAGAGGTTGTACATCTCAGAAACATGTAAAGAAAACATGCTTTATATACACAATAGAGTTTTATTCAGCCACATATGTGTTATTTGCACAAACATAGATGTAATTTAAAAATAATATTAAGGAAATTAAGTCAGTCTTATCAAAACAAACATTTCATGTTTTCTATTAATTTATGGCTCCTAGATTTTAAACAGTATGTAGTGGGTAGCCATTCCAGCTTTGGTCTGGAAGTTCCAACCCCCATTGAGGCTTCCGTAACTATCACGCCTACAAGGTGGGGTCAAGAGAGGGCCTGAAGACCTGAGATCGGGATGCGTGGCTCTCTTGTTTGGCTGGACATGGACACGAGAGGTAGACCGAGGAGAGTTCTCCAGAGAAAACTACTGGACTGCACTGCGTTTTTTCCAGAACCTGCCACCTACCTATCCCTTCATTTGTAAGTTACCCACTAAATAAATCTTCCTCTTAACTACGTGGAGTGGCCTTAGTAATTTCATCAATATCAGGCGCCCAACGTGGGGCCCGAACCCACGACCCTGAGATTAAGAGTCTCATGCTGTACTGACTGTATGCCATTCTTATGGTACTGATGGACTTCACAGAACCCCTCAATATAGTCACTGACTCTCAATATGCAGAGAGAGTTGTTTTACATATCGAAACTGCTGAATTTATTCCTGATAATACAGAATTAACTTCATTATTCATACAATTGCAGGAAATCATCAGAAAAAGGGAACATCCTATATATATAACACATATCAGATCCCATACAGGTCTGCCAGGACCTCTAGCACAAGGTAATGATGAGATTGATCAGTTACTAATAGGTAATGTGCTAGAAGCCTCAGAATTTCATAAGTAATATCATGTAAATTGCAAAGGTTTGAAGAAGGATTTCTCCATCACTTGGCAACAGGCTAAAGATATTGTGAAAAAATGTCCTACTTGTTCCATCTATAACCAAACTCCATTACCTGCAGGGAGCAATCCAAAAGGTATACAAAGAAATGAAATTTGGCAGATGAATGTGTTTCATTTTGCAGAATTTGGAAGATTAAAGTATGTACATCATACCATTGACACCTATTTAGGATTTCAGTGGGCAACTCCTATGAGTTCTGAAAAGGCTGATTCTGTGATTACACACCTATTAGAAGTTATGGTCATCATGGGAATACCTGTACAAATTAAGACAGACAATGCCCCAGCATATGTCTCCAATAAAATGAGACAATTCTTTGCTTATTACAATATAAAGCATGTTACAGGTATACCACACAATCCCACAGGCCAAGCAGTCATAGAAAGATCCAATCGAACTTTAAAGGATATGCTAAATAAACAGCAACAGGTAACAATGACTCCTAGAAATAGATAGCATAGTGCTTTATTAACCTTGAATTTTCTCAATGCTGATGAGAAAGGAACAACAGCTGCGGAAAGACATTGGACGACAGACAAAACTCCTGAGCTAAACCAACCGGTTTATTTCAAGGATGTGCTGACCTCAGAATGGAAACCTGGATATATTCTACGTTGGGGAAGGGGTTTTGCCTTTGTTTCTGCAGGACAAGAAAAGCTATGGATACCAACAAAATTAATAAAAATTCGTTTCGAACAGGAAAAACCCCTTGATGAGAAGAAGTAAAAGGTTATCCACCAATGTGACATGTCTACAAGTTGTAAAAAAAATGTAACAAACAAGGGTTGGGGTAGAGTTCTGTTTTTGTCTTTCCAGGATAATGGAAATACCCATCTTCTAGAAATCATAGAAGGCCTTGGATATTCAGATGTTTACAGAAGAAAGAAAGAATCTATTGGTACCAATCTACACACGGTAAAATCTCACTGTCTAACATCTATCTCTCTATCTATCTAGTAAAGTTGTGGTTCCAATTCAATTATAAGCCAAGCTGGCTTTGGAGATGGAATTGGCTCACTCCTTCTCTAAACCCAAGCATATTGCTAAAAGAAAAGGTTGAGAGATTCTTCAGTCCCGTATCAGAAGAGCCCTCTGGTGTGGGACAGAAGGAAACCAATAAAATGGGACCATTGTCTTCAAGATTCTAATTCTCTCCATGCTTACTCTTGATTTCTCGGAATCCTTTCTTACATGCTATGTCCTCTTTAAATCCAAACCTTCCATTTTGATAACAAATAAGTTTTTCCAATAGCAATCTCAGAAGTCTCCAGAAGGAAGATGGGGCCCCAACAACAACAACTCTACACAATCCAGAATGATGCCATGGTAATCATCATCATGCTACACTTCTTGCCAGAATTTCAGACAATCTTACCCATTACTCTAAGACTTGCTGCAGAACCTACAGTTAGTCTAACTGAGATTTAACTATCTGAGCTTTCTCACAGTACCTAACAGAGATAACATCTACCCCTAAACAGCAGGAAGCAATTCTAGAAAATGACGCCCCTTCTCCCTTAGGTTTCATAATTCTCAGGGTTATGGATGATGGTTATAGGGTTGGGCGTGGAAGAAAATATCAGACTCAGTATTCCAAAAAAAAAAAAAGGGAAAAGAAGAAATGGAATGGATAGGTATAAGATATTATGGTAGATTATTGTATACATTAGTAAACAAATTTAGTAAAATAGCAGCCTTAGATAATTTGCACTGTAATTTGCACTGTTATGGATTCTTATATGTAGATGTAACCAACCGTCGTATAAATAAGAAACACAGAACCAATGCAAAGAAGAAAGCCAAGAGGTCAGAGCTAAGAGCCAAAACCTTACCCTTCCTCCTCCTGCAGTGGTCCTACCTCTCCGAAGGAGCCGGTACTGCCTGGGTTAAAGTCTTTTTATAGAGTCTCTGTTCTGCCTTCTCATTGGTTGTAAACCCAACCACAGGACTGCCTCATTACGGCCTATCTGTATAGAACTCCAGGTGTTCTATGGTTGGTAATGAGATTAAAGGCATGTGTATCCAATGCTGGCTGTATCCCTGAATACACAGAGACTTACCTAGCTCTGTCTACCAAGTGCTATGATCACAAACGTACACCACCACTGCCCTGCTTTCCTATGGCTTGCTAATAGCTCTGACCCCCAGGCAACTTTATTTATTATACAAATAACATTTTAATACAAAAGAAAATATCACATTTCCCCTTTTCTATTTTAATAAAAAGAAAAAAGGAAAATGCTTATAACTAACATAAGAAAAACTATATACAGAAGTACAATAACTATATACAATATATACAAAAACAATGTCTAGTCTATTTGTATTTAACAAATTCAGAGAAAATAATTCTATTATCTATCCTATTGTATCTAATTCACTTTCTATCCTAATTAATCTTCAACTATAACTAAATAATCTTCAACTCCTTCA